>JANITX010000212.1:6257171-6269817 GCA_027564395.1 Erythroxylum ulei | reverse complement strand
GTATTGTGGGAATTATTTGTAAAACATAAGAGTAAAAGAGACTAAAAAATAAGCTCATTATTAATTAATCCGAAAAATTTACCTTAAAAAACATTTTTTTATATTAAAAAAAATACTTATTAACTTTCTAAAAATCTATCCAAACAAGCACTAAGTTAAACCTCTTTTACAACATGATTTGTTTATAAACAATTACGACCAAACTAACCATTTTTAATGGTTCCTGAAGGGTAGTCAAAATCACGGGATTGCTTGAAAGCTTTACTTAGAATTGATGGCTGTCCAAAATCTAATAACTAGGCAACAAAGTTTAAGGAATCACCTGAGATTTTTCTTCAGTTTAACCAATAGAAGAAAAAAAATGTTTGGTACATTGAAAGATATGATGTTTCATCACAATCCAAACTTTCTAATACACTGGAAAGGAAAAGAAAATACTAGACATTCTAGAGGCTGTACAAGAAATCAGAAAGACCATTTCCACAGTTCATTTTAAAGGAATTGAGCTTTGAAATAAAAAAAAGGAGAAGCAAAGGACTTACGAATTGTTGAAGACTTGAAGGTGTGAATATGGCCGACATGGTTTGGAATGAGGCAAGACCACCAGGGAGCATATGGGGTCTGAACTTCCAAGTTACCGTAGACTTTTGTGGGTCATCTCCTTTGCCGTTTAGCCATTTTCTATAAGATTTGCCATCTCTTTGTAAACATCTTATTTAATAATCACTTCTAATACTGCTTTTATGTCTCTTAATATTTTAATCTCCTACTTTATTAATAAAATCCGTAAAATAATAACCATATAACTTTATTATATTCTTACGCGAATTGGAAGCTATTAAATCTCACAGTTTAATCACTGTGAGTTAGTATTTAAGAATGAAAATGTGTGATGTTTGGATGGTGGAGAAAGCGCGTATAAATAACATTTGTTTGGTAACAAAACATATTAAGGTACAGTAATCTTGTCCCTGAGGTCCAATTTGTCATTGTCAACCTGTCTTTGGTGTTCTTCACTTATGTGTATATATATATGTGCAACTTGGCTAATACTTGTCCACTGCACCAATCAGCAATCTCTCCTCAGTCCCTCCTCCATTTCACTTGCTCGTACATAAATCTCTTTCAAGAACTCTGAATTCCCTCGATCGCTACCTAAAGTTTCTTTCTTTTTGCGTCTGTCTGTGTCTTGCACTTCTCTAGCTTTGTGTTTTGATATAGACTTTATTGGGCATAGAGAGAAAAATGAGGTTGTTGTCTCAGAAAGCCACGTGCAATACTCATGGCCAAGATTCCTCATACTTCCTAGGATGGGAGGAATATGAGAAGAACCCATACGATGAGATCAAGAATCCAACGGGCATCATCCAGATGGGACTTGCAGAAAATCAGGTTAGAATTTCGTTATATGTATTAATATTTGTTTTTATTTCACGATATTCAATTTTTTTTGGTCGTTTTAGGAACCCCAGAAACTATGTTAAACTTGCTAACTAATTCCTGCTTGTAACTGTTTTTTCAGCTCTCTTTCGATCTTCTTGAATCATGGCTTTCCAATAACCAGGACGCTGCTAGTTTCAAACAAGATGGCAGGTCCATTTTCAGAGAGCTCGCGCTCTTTCAAGATTATCATGGCCTTCCTTCATTCAAGAAAGTGAGTGTATATATCTTGTTTCCTGTTCTTTTAAGCGATTTTTCTTATTGTTGTTGCAAATGAATAATGCAGCTAACAATGGTTTGATAATGATTGTAGGCAATGGTTGAGTTTATGTCAGAGATAAGAGGAAACAAAGTAAGCTTTGAACAAAACAAGTTGGTTCTCAGCGCCGGCGCAACTTCTGCTAATGAGACTCTCATCTTCTGTCTCGCTGAACCCGGCGATGCATTTCTTCTTCCTACACCATACTACCCTGGGTGCGTGTATCTTCTTAGACACATTTCCTGTTGCTAATAATCCAAGTTACATGTTATTTATGCATGAAATGTACGTTTCTCATCATAGTTTTTTAATGTTTTTCAGATTCGATCGTGATCTTAAGTGGAGAACTGGGGTTGAGATTGTACCTATTCAGTGTACAAGCTCAAATGACTTCCAAATCACTGCACCGGCTCTTGAACAAGCTTATCAGGAGGCACAGCAACGAAACTTAAAGGTCAAGGGTGTGTTGGTCACAAACCCTTCAAATCCCTTGGGGACTACGACGAGCCGCAGTGAATTGAATCTTCTTCTAAGCTTCATTACTGCAAAAGGGATTCATCTTATCAGCGATGAAATTTATTCCGGGACCGTTTTCGACTCACCAGGGTTTGTTAGTATCATGGAGATTTTGGAAGACAGAAAATGTGAGAAAGCAGAAGTTTGGAACAGAGTGCACATTGTGTATAGCCTCTCAAAAGATCTTGGTCTTCCTGGTTTTCGAGTTGGTGCAATATATTCCAATGACGAGATGGTAGTGTCCGCGGCAACGAAAATGTCTAGCTTCGGTTTGGTTTCTTCCCAAACTCAGTATCTTCTCTCCGCTCTTCTGTCCGATAAAAAGTTCACTAAAAACTACATCTCGGAGAATCAGAAGAGACTTAAACAGAGACAAAACCTTCTTATCAAAGGCCTGGAAAAGGCCAGTATAAGCTGCTTAAAGAGCAATGCAGGCTTGTTCTGCTGGGTCAACATGAAGCACTTACTGAAATCCAACACATTCGAAGCAGAGATGGACCTTTGGAGAAAGATTGTTTACCATGTCAAGTTAAACATCTCTCCTGGCTCTTCATGTCATTGCACCGAACCAGGTTGGTTTCGAGTATGCTTCGCTAACATGTCCGAAGAAACACTAAACCTGGCTATGGACCGAATGAAGACATTTGTGGATTCAGTCACCAACACTCGAAGCCAAAGCAGCCACCAGCAGTTGAAATCTTTGAGAAGAAACTCCCACACCAAGTGGGTTTTCCGGCTATCTTTTGATGCGCTTCACGATCGTGAACCCCGATGAGCGATAGCCTGGTGTGAAGTGTGAACATAATCAAACTCAGTACTGTTCATCACATTTTTTTCCCCAAATGATTTTTGGTTGATAATTATTTTTTTCTTCCCGGAATATCGTAGAAATTGCACTCGATCCAACTATGGATTAGAAGTGGCTCTAGTTCTTTGTTTTTCTTCAAGTGGTACGTGTTGATTCCCTTGCATAGGAGATCTTCTTGAATTCTTCCAACTAAATGATTATGTTATTATCATTATGTGTGAACATATAATAGAAAAAGAAATCATATTCAATTTGCAATTATCTTTCTTACATTGTTACATCATTCCAAACGTCTTCTTATAATTTGCCCATGAGATCGTGTCACAACACATAACCGACCTCATTAAATATTCCATACTTTTAGTAGTGAAAAAGGTTATCCAAGCCGTGTGAGTAGGGGACTATGCTTTTACTACTAAGAACATAGAGTCCTGTTGTGTGAGTCAAAAGTAGCATGTAAAGTCGATAAGTGGTATATATATTTTTAATGCTAGGGTTTCCGAAACATATACCATTTTGGAGATTGAAACAAAATTTGTAACGAAAAGAGAGACTGCCACACTTCTCTATTTACGGTTTCAAGAAAAAGAATGAAAGGGATAAATGACAATGTGGGAGCGATGTGTCGAGCTTTTATAGAGGAAGAGTTTCTTGCAAGCAATCCAAAAAGTCTATAATGCCTTCTAGGGTTAATCAATCTTTACTTTCCTCATAAAGTTTGTCTTACTGCAGAGATATGCTCTTTGTTCCCCATTTTTAGCCAACTACTAAACTAATCACGAAAGTTGTACTTGGTTTTAGGAGACAAAAGCATGCCTATATGTGGTATAGACAAGTACCTTTTTTAATTTATAAAGAATATTCTAGTTATTTGAAGTGTTGTATTAAAAAAGGCTCATCACAAATTTATATCAATTATTGAACTTAACCAATTTTTTTTCAGTTTAATTTAGTTATATACCTATATGTGTGTGTCCATACCGATAGGCATCGACCAACATGTTGTTGTGATGATAATTGATATACGATCTTAACTTACAAGATACGATCTCTTATTATGACTTGGGTTACTCATAAAATAGGTTATTAATAATTATTTTTAAAAACTACACAGGATCTCTTACATGATTGTGGGTATCTAAATATGGTAATTAAGTATGTGAAGTATTGTGCTTCTCAACGTTGAAAATCATTGAAGTGAAACAATCTTATAATTAGTTATTATCAATAATTAATAATTAAAGAACTCACTATCTAATCAAACTTTCATTCGTCTAACTTTTCAGTTTAATTTTCAACTTTTCGATTCCATTTATTTTAATAATTCTTATTGTTAAAAATCGATCAATTTATTAATTAATTAGTTAATTTTTATTAATTAATAACTTCTTATAAACTAAAATAAATCAATTAATTTCCATTTAACAATAAACTTCTTTTCTTATTGGTTTAACTTCTCGTCTAGTTTTTTAAAACATGGTTATTATAATAATGTGTTAAATCGATGAGAATAAATTAACAAGTTTAAACATTTATTAAATTAAATGAGAATTGTGATCCCAGTCGGATTTAAAGTTTTTTTTCAACAGATGTTTATTTATTATGTTATGGTATTAATTAGATTCTCAAAAGTCGAATCCCACTATATAGACGATCTAAAGTAGGCTATTTTTCAATATTAGAATTAGTTCCTCAATGAGTAATTGGTCTCTCAGTACTTAAATTCATTGATAAATATATTGCTAATCATATTTCGAATAACCTTTGGTTAGTTGACATTTAAATATATAGTCACTTGCAAATATAACATTCATTTTCATAATGTATATTAATTCTTAGGAAGAACAATATCTAGCCAACTTATTTTATTTGGTAATGTAATATTTTAGCCAATCATAATATATCATAAATATCTTGTGTTTCGCCAAAATTGCTACTTATTATGGCATCATTATATCCCATCATTAGTTCCATATTTTGGTAGGTCATAGGATCGCGTTACTTCACATTTTGACAGTATTTGTACATCTAACATGCAAAAGTGCAATGTACATTCATGGCTTACCACCTAAATAGAAGGGATCAAATATTAGTTAGGTTGATCAAGCATGCATGGGAATTTGCAATAGATGATTGTTCACCGACCATTAATTACTGTAAAAGATTTCCATGTTTTACGGACTAAGACACACCAACTTGTTATGTAATTGTTGTGTAAACAAATAACAAAGTTCAACTTAACACGTCCAATTTATGCCTTAGCCTGTAAATTTCTTTTAATCAGCTTAAGTTTCATCACAAATTTCAATATCTCTCTTAAATTTTACGTTTTATTAGGACTCTCAATTATTATCATCGTTGTTATATTGAAATTCATTATCAAACACATATGGATAGGTTAAATTTTTCGTAACTTACTCGTTATGTGAAGAAAATTTGAAGTACAAAGCAAAGAAATATATGTTCCAGTCTCGAAAATAGAGTATGTGGACTTTCATGTTGCACACCTAACTCAACCTTCTCTTTTTCTTTTCTTTTTGGAGTGCAATACGCCCAATCCATGTGCTATGTGGGATTCTGAGAGCATCCCAGTTGATACTGATTAAATATATGCTATGTATTCTATATATATGATTGATTGAATGTATAAAAAACTGAAGTGTTCTTTTTGGTCTTTCTCTGATATGCGGCGACCGAATACCTGTCAAACTACCCATGATCCTTTCATGTGAATAGGAGTTTGGTAGATTTAAATAATTATATTTAAATATATATAGTTATGTCTTTTTTTTATATATAACTGAAATGAGAAATTTCGGTTATTCCGATTATGTTGTTGACTATGACCATGTGCCGGCTTTTGCTGCTTGTATTATACTCGTATAAGAATGGGTAGTACTTACCAAGAATATTGGAGTAGGTATATATAATCATATGTTACAACTTTGTTAGTTGCTCGTATTTAATTAACGGTCAAACACTGTTTCAGTTAAGTTGATTTAATTATTAATTGAAGAGATTTAGGACTTTTGGACGGTAGATGGGGCTCATGTAAGGATAATCCCAGACCTTATCGCTTATTTATTAAATAACATATAAAACTTTAAAATTTTAACTGAGAAAGGACTAATTAATTGAGCATAGTTGATTAGGAAATCATGTGTTACACAACTAATTGACACTTAACATCACAATTAGACATTAATCACTGTCAAATGTCTACTTATTATGATGATAATGACACAGACAAGGACAAGAAAGGGCTTGCCTTAATGGTCTGTACAACTCAATCAATTAAATCAGCATTAAACAACCCTAAAAGTTTCTGATAATTTAATCTTTGGAAGCTAGAGGGCTGTTCCTTTCTTTCGCTTTTTTGATAAAACCCATGGGTATGGGAGTCATGTGGCTTTCACATGAGCAACCACATGCTAGGGAACATAGAACACCTGCCCAAAGTTCTTCAATAAGGGTGGGCTTTGAAAAGAATAGGGTATATGTTTTTTTTTTCTCTTTTCTCTTTTGTTTTTTTTTTGTTTTTGTTTTTTAAAGATTGAAGGAGCAACCTGGTATGACTTCACTTGGGATATGCTTCTATGGATGATGACAAATAGGGTCATATGAACATGGCTCAATGCTTCCTCACCCTCTTCCCATACCAATAAATTTTAGTTTCCTTAATTGGGTCCCTTTTTTTATGGGTCCACATGAAGATTGATCTTGTGTTGTTGAATGATTGAGCAATTTATGGGATGTTTTATGTTTTTTTTTTCTCTTATTGTTTTTGTCTTTCTTAAAGGGCTATATATGTTGCTAGAAACCTTTTGTATGTTTTATATTGTGTAATTCAACATTCTCAATTTTCATTTTAGTGTTATGTTTTGGATAGTAAATAGAAATTATGTAACAAACCAGTTCATAAGCTAATCTGACTTACCATCGATTTGGTGTTATGACGATATTTTGTGTGCATGGTGCAATCATCAATCAATTCAACATTCTTGTTTGGTGAAGAGTATACTTGTGAAATTAGAAATTACCTAAGGCCTTGATTATTGCATTTGATTATGATTATAATTTTAAAAAACTATGTCACAACTAAATATAGAACAAGCACACTCTTACACACAAAGTATAAATCTAGCTTTGCCTTTAGAGTGGTCATTTAGTGGAGTAAATTTTGTTTATCTAAAAATTTTAAAGAAAATTAATTAAAATGTATTTATGTTAATTAAAATAAATTTATTATTTAATTATGAATTACTAATTTATTAAATAATTTATTCAAAATTCGTAATTTTCGAATTTGTACCTACATATAATAGTTTACTACTATTACTAAATGTATTGTGCTCGCATATTATTAATTTTGATCTAAAAAGAAAAATGAAATAAATAAATTTAAATAAAGAAGTATATATGTATAGAGTTTCAATGTTCTAGTCACGGATCGAAAGATTACAAATTTGAGTCACAGTACAATTGATATCTCTCCCTCAATCCTTATAAGAGGAGAATCTTATGTACTGGGATTGATGAGTTTTGACTTTTGACTATATTGTAGTATATACATATAGTGTTTCAATTCAATGTTGTACGTATCAATAAGAATTAAGAGAATTGTTGAATAGTTTGAGTGAACACAATCATTTCTTTAACCATTTGGTGAGTGGTCCTCTGTCGACAAACTATCGTCAAAGATGGAATTGGCGATCAACAATAATTGCAAATAGTCCCAAAAGTACATCTTCATAACAATGTTTTTGAATAACAATAAAAATTGCCAAAAGTTATAATTCTGTCCTTGTTCTTTGCTGTAAAGTTAACATCGCACTAGAAAAAATATTTAATATATATAATAATTTTAAAAATAAATTATTTAACGAATTAACAATTTAGATTCAATTAACATATTAAAAGACGAAAAGGTAAGATCATGACTGAATAAATTACATAGAGTCATTTAATCAATAAATAAAATTAATATTGAGTTCTATGAATTTTGGAAAAAAAAAGCTTGAATCTAAACTTAATTTAATTTATTAATTTTAAATTATGTCAAACTCAAGTCATTTTATCAATCTTTTATGTGGAAGGGGTAGAGATGGTAAGATTACAAGGTATCTTTGGCAGACTAATGAGCAGCCTGGTTGACTACAGTTTTACAAGTACAAACAATTAGACAAGCTTATGTGGGTAGGATCGACTTTATATGTAACTTTGGATGTAGTGTTCTTATTAATGGGGTCAATGTGGGGCATTCCAATGGTACTACGGTCTTGAATTAGCCTAACATGAGGGACGATGAATGACTGAGCTTAAAAAGTTTTGATAAAGAAGTCATGATCACTAGATCTTGACATGCTAAACCAAGCAATTTCTCTTACATTACATTGTGGAGATTGTTCTACTTGGCCACCTGAAGATCTTTGTTCCTGTAATCCTTTAACAAGAGCATAAAGTCTCAGGAATATAAAGTTGATACTATTACTTATGTCATATTGATTAAATCAACATGATGAGAATTATAAATTTACATACAAAGATATGTATCATTTTACTTATGAATAGTATAAAACTTAAGAAACTTGTTAGGTTGAAGACTAACCAAATCAACCTTTGGTGAAAAGATGATGATGATGTTGAATTGTTAAATTAATATATGTAATGTATTAGATAGAATAACAATTCATAAAAAGATAATACTTATGTTTGATTAGATTACTAATGATTTTATATGATATAATCATATGTATTAAATGAAATAATGATTTAAAATATTGAAAAGTGTAAATTATTTAATCTAAATAGAAATTAAGTATTGAGAATGTTAAAGCACTTCGATAAGATCGATTTAGTAAATTTTAAATTTTCTATTACCTTGAGGAATGAGTAACTATGGTAAATATCTTCACAATAATATTCCACAAGACTATGAATTTATGAAAGGAAAAAAATACAATATGAAATATTGTATAATGCAATATTATTTCTTCTATAGCTACACTTTGTACAATGACCTACCTTTAATCAAATTGAATCGATTAGCAAGAATTTATATTATATATGAAAGGCTAAGTCTTTGAAAGAGTCAAAGTTAATGGTTTAAAGAAGTGTGCTTAGCTGAAGCAAGTATTATCCACTAGGTTTATAACTAAATTGGGTAATAAAAGGTTATAAGATATCCAAAAGGATAGATATAATCTCATAGACCTATTGAACAAATTGTTTGTTTCAATGTATGTTTATTAGATAATAGTTCTTAAGATAAGAAGTTGGAGTAAGATGAAATTTGAAAAGTTTAAATCTTATGATAGTACATCTAATTGGTAACAGTGCCTTTGTTGACACATTTGATATATAGTTAAAAGCTACGAGGCATTGAAATGTTCGCTTTCATGATGAATTTAAAAAGTTTGTTTTAAAGATGATTGTGAAATTATCATGTTCACAAGAAGGTTAGTGGGAATATAGTTGTCCTCTTCAGTGGGAGTATGTAGACACATATTGTTTATAGAGAACAATAATTATAATTTTCACTCGTTGAAAATATAACTATCTAAAAACAATTCTTGTTGAATATGAAAAGTTAACATCTTATTATGAGAATTAGGTTTATAAAGATAATTTGGAAGTTGTTTACGTATTTTAAGTCCAAGCACATAGATAATGTATTAAAGATGTTTAATATTTAAGGTATTTGATACTTGTGAAGTAGTAACAATATTCATTATTCTATGTGCGAGTTGATATTTGAGTTCAAAGTTATATGGATATTAACGTTAGAATTAAATTCTAATTAAGGTTAGTAAATCTTAATTAAGGTCTATTTTACTTATAACAATATCATTAAAGATTTGAAGGATTCTAATGTAGCGATGGTCGCTAATTAAGCCATAACACATTTTTCGTTTAGTAAAAATGATTAATTAGATCAATAAGCTCACTAAAGATTAGTGTATTGATATAATTTCTTCATTGTTCAAGAGAATAGTGTATTGTGGAACATTAGAGCCATTGAGTATATAAAAGGAACTAAGGTTTCATTAAATATTTAAGGATGTATTTAGGCAATTTTTCTTAATTATGATGATAATGAAGATGAAAGTTATAAGATTTAAACAAGTGCTTACAATAAAGAATCTTGTAAAATTCTCTCACTAAGCTACTGTCTTAGCAATAGAATGATTGTCATAAAGAGATATAGTATATGATACTTAAACGATTTGGGTTAGTGTAAGTGAGAGATTGTTAGTTTAGGCCCTAGAGTCCGTCGATTGATAGTAGTTTAGTAACAAAATAACTTAAAAACATTCTTTATCTCGTACATATTTAGATATATATGATAAAATTCACAGGATAATTATATATTGCAAATGAAATTATGATGAGATTATAATTATGAGATTCATATTGTATTTATTTATTATCCCTAAATTGTTCCTAGTTGTTGTTCTAAACTAAACCTATATAAGAAATCCATTTGAATCAGTACTTGCTTGTATATGAAAATTCTAATTATGATGATTGTATAAACGATCTTTTGATTTGATGTCTTCAAAGTTATCTTGTATAAAGATTGCTATGTTTTAACAACTATATAGAGGTAGTTGTCTGACAAAATAAGATTCATCGCCTAAAGTAATTAGAGATAATAGTTCATTATTCTTAATTAGTATTGATTCGAAAAATCCTTGGTCAAATTAGAACGACGTTTTATAAATAGTATACAAATGTCATTAGTTGAATCAATAGCTAATGATAGAGAAGTAATATGATTTGACTAAAAATAGAGTAAACATTAATTTCATACTATATGTCTAATTAAAACATTGTATGATGAAAGAATTGAATTATACCAAAAATCAAGCACGAAAAGATTAGTGAAAACCACTTTGACATTCCTAAATATTTGGGTAGTCATCACGTGTTGTTAAATACCAATATTGATTTATGAATATATTTTTTTAATTAGAGAACTAAAGATAAATTAAAGAATTTTAATTTATCTAATTATAAATATAATTTAATGTTATTTTTTATATCCATTGTCAAATATTTGAGAATCTAATAGGTCACTCATAAAAAATGGGTTGAAGAGAGCAAAGATAGTTTAATCAAGTTGGACTTGATTATAATGTTTGAGAAACTTTATGATTAAATATGATATATTTAATAAATAATGTGACATTCGATCTTATTTGAGCATAATTAGTATTTAAATAAATTATTTGTAATTATAATTAAAGTTTAATTAAAATTAATTTTTAATTTCAATTTAATTACTAAAATATCCAAAATTATTATAAATATGCTTAAATTCTAATGAAATACTTTCAAACCTTCTCTGTAATACTTGCCTAGTTCTTTCAACTTATTCTGTAGATCTTATTAGTGGTTGGATATTTATGTGGCTACGATGGTTGAGATAAGCTAGTTTTGAAAATGGTTCGAGAGATATAACAAGAATATAATCAAGTTTGAAAATAAGGTATAAATTAAGATTCATGATTTATATGATTTAATTGTTAATCATTTTATAAAATTAAAGTAATCTTGATTTTTGAGAAATCAAATTAAGAAAAAATTTCGTTATTATTCTGTTGCAGTTGGGACCAAATCCTGGCCCGATTTCCTAACAACCACTCCCTTGTAAACTCAATATTATTATGTTATAGAAATTTTATAGTATATTTAAGCACACAACATTATTATTTTATAGAAATTTAATTGTATAATTGAGCAGAGCTCATTTAGTCTTTTGGGTTAAATTCGCTGATCCACATATATATATACTTCTTTATTTTTAAAATTATTAATAATTTTGATTTTATAATACCTGTTTTCCTATCATCAATTCTTGTTAAAAACTCTAATTGCAAATTCTAAAGTGACGTTAATTTGAAGACATGGTATTAGATAACGTAGTTTTGAAGTTTATAGTTAGAGTTTGTAATGAAAATTGACGAAAGACAAGTATTATAAAATCAAAATTATTGATAATTTAAAAAAAATCAGAAGGCATATTAATAATATACCTAACTACATATAAAGACTCCGGATCTTTCATACATACCTCTATTAATCAATTTATTGAGCTGAGGGCCTCTCATGCAGTAGTAGGCTAAATTCAGTTGAGAATAAGCCTGTTGGAATACACAACTAGCCCACTTGGATTTGGACCTCACCCTACAATTTCTAAATTCTCAAATTGGAGAGGAGGAGTCCAAGTAGCAATTCCTTTATTATTATCATTATTCGTTTCCTTGAGATCTTCGACCAGGAAAAACAATTAATACGGTGAAAAATAGTTGAGTATCAAGTCAGTTAAATAGGCACACTCAAAATCAATGTAATAAATTTTGTGCCAGGTTTAGTATCGAATTGAGTTCTAGAATGAAACTGTACCGGTATCAATTAGTATCGGATATCGTTTCGGAAATTTTTTTAAATTTATGAAATAGTTCCTAAAATTTTTAAAAATTATAAAATGGTCTATATTGGTATATTATATAATTGTACTGTATACTTTACTAGTTTACTGTCTACATCAACCATGCTTTCAAAAATCTTAATAATAAATAATAATGACAATTAATATGAAATAATAATAATTTTTAAAT
>JANITX010000212.1:6221733-6236649 GCA_027564395.1 Erythroxylum ulei | reverse complement strand
AGTTACAAGTAGTATGCAGCCAACTTCGAGAGGGTTGCTCTCTCCAGCCTAAGGCTCTCAGTATATGCTTAGTATTTTCCTACTTATTCCTCCCAATCATTACAATATTTATACTAGCTGACTTCTGACGTCAGCCATGCAACCAACTCACCTATTCGCTCCCCTCCCACATGCACGTAATACCTAACTATAACAGAAAGTGGTACCTTACTCGGTTACCCTTTCCTTCCCTCTTCTAGAATAAACCTTGGTAATAGGAGGTTTAACAGAACTCTGCATTGACAAGCTAATCAGAAAAACCATTGTCAGAACTAGAATAAATGCCTAAATTTGAGAGATCACAGTTCAAATCCTGCATCGAGACAGGGGGGCATGGGAACTAGTGATAGTTTCCCAAAATTAAAAGGCCAGATAAAGCATCAACCTGCTAGAACTTTGATGAGAGCTTAATTCATCATAACCTTATGGCAAAGGGCACTATTAGCAGCTGTACATATGTTCCTTGAGGAAGTAGGGAAATTACAGCCTAGCCGACACAAGATTAGACAAATGCACATTAGAAAATACATAGTTTGCAAGCGAAAATTGGCATTGGCATGTTGTGACTCAAATTCCGTACATACTACTAGAAGTTAATTCCTTACATTACCTTCACAACAAAAATGTTGCACGAGGAAACCTCCAAATACCGTATAAACACAGTCAAGATAGAGAACATCCCAAAATCCTTTGGCTTTGCCGCAGATTGAGCCTTGAGAACCTATGAACAGCAATTTAATAAACATGAATAGCAAATCAATAACTAAAGTCGCTATATTACACAAATAATTACCAGAAAATAAGATTAAAGTAATGCAAAACCTATATCCAATTCCTACAGTTATGCATTATGATACGACTACATAATAAGGCTATGTGAAAGCTGGAAACCATATAAATACTCACAGAAGCGTAGTTTCCAATAGTTTTCACACCTCCAGTACCACCAGGAGTTGCTCTATGTAGTTCATGCTCAATAATCAATCAACCTTCCTGAAATTATAATTTATAACAGAACTATGTTGAGCAATAAGGAATATTGTATCGTCTATATCAACAGAGGATTGAAGAAGAACCATATTTAACAAAAACGAATGGTCTCAAGAAGAGAGTAGGATAAACATTCGCATCAAACATCTGTAAAAGTGAATTCAAAGTCAATATACAAAGAATCAAGAGATGGGATTTCTTTCACTTGCACATAATTCTTGGGGATTCCACTCATTGCCTTTTGTGACGGAGATGAACAAAACTGTTCAAATGGAACAATCTATCCACTGCTATATATATTTTACCAGCACACTGAAAAAATCTGTCTTACGATGTTGATTTTCAGAAGTTAAAGCTTCATAAAATTTTAGAGCGAAGATGATTAGTGAGTATCAATGATTTAAAGTTGCAAGTTCAACTCAATCATAAGAAATTTAAAGGATGAAAACAAACCTTAAAATAGTTTCCCACCGGAGAAACATAGATCAAAAACGTATACTCAGGGGCAGGTGAAACACCAAGAACAGCTCCACTTCCCATTAGCAATGGCCTGATATACAATGACCCTTAACCTGGAGGGGGAACCTAAAATTAAGGACCAAACAGTCGCCTTCACAGCATCCACAAACTGCTCAACAGTTGCTATTGGCATGCACATCCTTTCTACACCCTTCATCATCCGCTGTGCATTTTCCTCAGGACGAAACAGCAGAATTTTACCGCCTTCTTTTCTGTAGGCTTTCAGACCTGCAAATAACCCCTGAATACAAACAGTAAAAGAAGGGAAATGTGATCATAGCAGGTACCAGATTGCCACACACAGAGGAGTGTGCCTCTAAACTTTGAAATGTGAACGAAAAAAGTAAATGCAGCGAATAAGGAAAAATTATGAACTGTATTTCTCTTATATCATTGACAAACTGAAGATTTCATTAACAAAAAGTGAAGATCAATGAAATCAGAAATATTTTTACCTGATCATAACTTAAAACTCCTGCAGGGGGGTTCAATTCAATGTTCCCAAAACGCTGTATTTCACCTTTAGAAAAAGTTTCCATCTTTAATGCATTTAATTGTGTACATCTAATCAGTGGGAACATAATTGAAGCCACGGTTTGTACCAATAGATATCAGCCAAATCCAACGTCCCATTATATGAAATTCAAACAAGAAGACAATTAGTAAAACCAGATAGTAAGCAACAGCTCTCCAGACAAGGAAAAAGACATCCTTTCATGTCTTCTCCATCCCACTTCCTAACAAAAACCATGTATCGACCATCACTGATCTTGCCATAAACTAGTCAAAAAAGTAAACCCCGAAGTTGTATTTTTCCAATACAAGGAATAACACTAAACAGTCTCTCAACCAAAGGCAGAGACCTGTAGTTTTTAGACAATACGTGGCGCCTAAAAGGAGAGACAGTCGGTGAAACATTGAAGGAATTGAACTGCCTGTGTACCTACGAACGAAACGAGCACAGAAATCCCATCAGTGAATAACACAATCTCACACAAAAAGAAGAGAAATATTACCTTGATGAGGAACAGAGAAGATGGAGACAAACGGAGTCTGTCATAGTCGGAGGAGGAAGCGAAAGGAGATGGGCAGAGAAGAAAATTACAGTGGAGACCACCACCCATGGTTACGGCTCCCATCTCCATGAAAAAGGCAACGGCTCGGCCGTTACCACTGTCTCTCTCTCCGCCGAGGGTGAAAGATAACGGAAGCTTACGTACGCGTATTTGGCGATGGGCCCGCTTCCTTTTCAAATGGATATACAGAATTCCCTCCACGTTTCCTGCACCGGTGAGCGTTTCTGTCCAATCGCTACATAGACACAATACAATATCTCTCTCTCAGAGGTGGCCCTTGAGTTCATTTGCTTTTGGTTTAATATGGTATCGATAGCAATAGCAGTTTTTTCAGTTTGTCGGTCCCTCTCGTTGACCACAACCTATAGGAATTTGACACGTCTTCGTTCGTGATTTCCTCCTGTTTTAGTTTTAAACTTTTTAATTAGATTTATTTTAATAATTTTTGTTATTAAAAATTAATTAATTAATTTGTTCATTTTAATTAATTAATAAATCAATCAAATTTAAATTATTCAAAAATTAATAACTCTCTCTTTAAATCATATTTTAAGCTCTTTAATTTTATTTAATTTTTAATCAATTTATGATAACTAATATCAATTAAATCTTTTAAATTTTAAGACTCCAACTTAACTTCAGTTATGGGTTTTATAACATCGCTCTTTATAATAAAAGTAATAACCCCTTTGACCATAGAAACACATTCAACTCTCTACTTAGAATAATTCCTCATTCTTGTCAAAATAAGTAGCTAATAAGCCATAAACTAGAAATGGCTTTTATAATCTCCCATTTGAGCAGGGCTTCAAACCTAAACCTATTCAATGGCCTCTATTGACATCAAACTAAAGATTTCTCACCAAATACACAAACCATTTACAGGTTTCCACACTATTAAATCAATTGCATATTGAAAGCCTAGACTCCAACAAGCCGAGAAGTTAGTATATCCAGCACCCTAGAGTTTCACCTTCATTGCACATGTATTTACTGCAACTGAAAGCAACATCTACAATTCTACAACTTCCGTTTGGACCTTGTCCTTGCTCCAACATTATCAACATCCTTGCTGGCATCAACAACTCCGGCACCATCAGGATCCTCCGTTGTTACTCCACCCTTGTTGAGTTTTTCTTGATACTGCAAAACATATATGCTCAAGTTCATAGTCTAGATAGAGGAAGACCGAAAAAAGAAAAGTCAGATTGGCAGAGAAAGGGCCACAAATGGCAATAGGTATACCAGGTAATATAGTATATTCAACAGTAGAAATTCTCAGATACAAAATACTATTAAATAAAAATCAACCAAGTAGGAATAACCATAGTGGGAGAAGCATGAAGTTGTGACAAAACAATGGACAAATCTAAGAATCAAAATTTGGTGTCTGAAGAGTTATTCAGCCCTCAATAAACAGTTTCACCCATCTGCAAACTCTTGTAGATGCCCCAAGCATTCAAATGATGAATAAGGAGTATTATTCCCAGTGTACTAAAACCAACACCATAATTTGGAGAAAGACAAAATCCCGAGTAAAGGCAGAACAAAAAGACTAACATTAAGAGAGACACAAATGGATTTCGACCAAAGAAAAGTTGACATGCACCAAGAAGTTTTCAAGAGCAAACAACTACAAATAAATGTGTGCAACTTCCACAGCTCAGATTAACATACAATGTCAAGTCAACAGAAACAAGGTGATGTATTAAAGTTACCTGATCATGCCCACTACCCTGTCCAACATTTTCCCGCTGCTCTTCTTTAGAAACTTGTGATGCTTCCGTATCTAGTACCCCCAAGTCACAGAGTGACACGCTGCTTCCTACATTTCTTGAATTGACATGACCATTTGTTCCTTCATCCTCAACAATATCTTCGACTGGTATCTGTGCAGACTGTTGATGGTGCAATGGATGTTCACTGGCAATGTTATCCATCTTAGTTATCTCGCAAATCACTTCTGTAATCTTGATGAACTTGTCTACATCTAGCATATTTGTATCTTCAGCACCTCCTTCAGTTTCATTCTGATGAATTTGATCCTCCATCATGCTTGCATGAGTAGTGTTGTTTATGGAATTTCCAGATAAATCTGCATTAGCTTTCTCAACTTGCCTCCTTTTCTTATTGTTCTTCAGTTGCCCTGGTAGTGGACTAACAAATTCATCTGGTGCAGCGCCCACTCTTCTTTTCTTTCCATACTGACTTGGTTTTTCAGAGATAAGGTGATTGATCCTTTCATTTGAATCTTCTTTGATTTCAGGTTCTCTTGAATGTAATCCCTTGTCAATGTCATCTTCTGGTCGTACTTCAAGGATCACCTTTGGTTGACCAAAGGCATTTTGCTCTCCCTTGCCAAATTCTTCTGATGCTTTGGAATTCTGCATATGATATTCGCTAGAGGAATCCAATTTAGCATTTGATGTGGCCATCTTTTCAAGGTCAGGCATTAGAGACTTTGCTTCACCCTTCACTGTAGACATCTCAGAAGAATTTTTGAATATCATATTTGTGCAGCGTTTAATCCAAGAGAGACGTGCAGAGTTGGATGGCAACGTCACAGAAGATTTTTGTTTCAAATAAGAATCCGGTCCACCACCATTACTAATGACGTCTACCCTTTCATTTGAAACCAAATTAATATCTTGGCTTAGTGAAGTATTGTTTTTCAAGCATTTCATGGCAAAAAGCTTCCTCTGGCTAGTTTCCATATTGGACAGTTGCATTTCAGCCACCTCTATATTGTCCAAAGCCAGTTTCAGATCTTCCAGCTTCTTCAGGTATTCAACCTGAGCACTAACCTCTTCTCTCTCTGCACGTAATAACTCGCGCTGTTTCTCCAATTTCTGTGTCTGTTCTTTAAGTTCCTCAATTGATTTATTAAGCACTGCCCTTTCTCTTTCCCTTTGCTCCCAGTCAATATTGATCTCCATTCTTGCATTATCAAGCTTCTTCATTTCTAAAGCAACCTGTTCCAACTCTTGAACAGCTTTTTCATTAAAAGAGCTAATACGGTGGAGTTCATTAATCTTTTCTAGCTCAAAGGCTTTCTCTTTATCTCTTAAATAGCTCTCCACCTCCTCACGCCTTTTCTCAATGCTACTCTCTAGCTCTTTCTTCTGCATCTCAATGCCCAGCAAGAAATCTTCATGTTCCTTCTGAATCTTGCTGAACCACTCATTACGCTCCTGTAGCATCTTATTCATGAACTCCTCCCGCTCATGATTAAACAACTCAACATCATGCTTATGCTGCTGCCACATTGCTTTCTTTTCTTCTTTTAGATTTTTACGCTCATCCCTGATCAACTTAGAAATAGCTTCCCTCTCTTCAGCTACACATTCTGCTTGCTTCCTTAATTCTTCTCTTCTCTCATCAATCAACTCCCACTCAGCTTCAAACTTAGCCTTCTCCACTTTCAATCTGTCTTCTTCAGCCATAATTTCCAATTTTTGTGCCCTGACAGTGTCAACCTCTTCTTTAAGTCTTATCTCCAGAAGAGATAGTTCATCTGTTTCACTTTTCATTGTTTCTAGCTTCTCCTTTACACAATCAACTTGTTTACTTTTGTCTTCCAAAGAATCCGAAGATTTCTTAAGCTCCACCTTCAATTTGTTAATATCTTCTCTCTCTTTCTCTAAAAGTGATCTCATCAACTCAAGATCCTTCTGGGCACCACTTAACCTTCTTTCTTTATCATCTAGAACATTCATCTTCTCTGTCACATCCTTCTCTTTATCCTCCAAGGTCCTTGACTGAACTTCGAAGTCATGCTCTTTTTCTAGCAAAAGATCTTCCCGCTGATGCAGGTCAACTTCCCTCAATTCCCAGGCTCTCCTCTTGGCTTCAATTTCATCTTCCACTACCTTCCGTTTTATCTCCAACTCAGCCTCAAATTCTGTCTTTCTTGTTCTCAGAACAGCCTCCTGATTGGCAATAACTTTCTGCATTTCAACCTGCATTTCATCCAAAAACAATGAAACAAGAAGAAAGAAATAGAGAAAGCAAAGAAGAATAAGGAGGAAACAAAAGGAAGATATTTTGGTGGAATAACCCACAGATTCCTTGCTTGCAAGCTTTTCTTGTAGAACAAGTAGATCTTGCTCTCTCTTGTTTAGTATACATTCTTTCCCAATAACAGCCTGCACATAGGTAAAAGTAAGACAAATAAGCACTGCTTCCAGCAAGAAGATAATAATCAATTTCATAAATAATAAAACATCCCAACCTCCTCTCTTTGAGATAAGGAAGCCCCTCTCAAATCCAGTTTCAACTTCTCCTCATTTAAGGATCTAACTTCCATCTCAGTATTTTTCCTTGAGGCCTCCAACTCCTTTTCAAATCGGTTTAGCTCTTGAGTTTTACTAGCAATGTACTCCTCCCTCTGGTTCAATAAAGCTTGTCCATCCAGTACCCTTTCATGCTCCTGCTGGAGCACCTTTCTTCTTTCACTCAATGATTGTCTCTCAAGAGAGAGTTCCCTCTCTCTAACATCACAACTAAATCATTAAAGAAACAAAATTCAGAAGGCTGGTAATAGTAAACATGTGCACCACTTAAATGGGTGCAGAAGTATCTGCACAAGTTTGGAAAACAGCCCTGCAGAAGAGCTTAGCCTGTTTAACTGTCGTTGATTTCAGAAGGTTTGACATGAACAACTTATTACCGACTTGTTATTTCCCACAACAAATAAGAGTGACACAAATTTTTGTCATAATAAAACATTATAGAATCAATTACCACGTTGGGGTCCATAGCATCTATGCAAGCATATCACCATGCAAGGTTGATCACCACTAGTTACTTACTCAGTTTTGAATTCGTTGATTCTCCTCCTAAGATCATCTTCTCGTGCTTCAACTTCTTGGAGCTTTCTTTCTGCAGAACGATGGGAACGGCTAGCTTCTGTCTGCAAAGCTTCTGCAGCATGCAGTTTGGTGTTGGCATCCATAAACTTTTTCTGGGCATCTTCAACCATTTTGCGTGCTTCAGCCAATTTACACTCAGCTGCAATCTTAGTTTCAGCAGCCTCTGCACGCATCTCATGCAAGGCCTTCTCCAACTACAAAATAAGCAAAATAAAATGTATTCAAACAACTATAGGGCCATAAAGGAAGAAAATGCCAAACAAAAACCTTACACTTGCTATGCACTCTTTATTAACTCCTAAAGCTTTCTTTAGACTATCTTCTCGTTTCTTTGCTTCACAAAGGGAAGACAAGTTTGCAGCTTGATTACGCTTGTACAATAGTTCAGATGCTTCTGTAGAAGCTTTGATTTGCTCGTGAGTTGAAGCTAGCTCTTTTCTTTCCAATATGAGGAGACCCATATGATGTTGAAGGTCATGAATCTAAACAAGATTACATATTCAAGTACACAGAAGCAGTTAAAGTATATTCTATGCAACTATAAGAATATAAGTGCATAAATTTATTGCTGAGATTAAGTAGGGAACTTAATGCACCAACATCCCATAAACCTTAGGTCCGAGTATATTCTAACAGGAAAGTTAAATCTATGTGTAAGGAAAACTGACACGCATTTATAGGATAATAGAAAACTATATAACATAACAAGCCACAAAAGCATAAAATAGCCTCTCCTTTAGATATCAAATACTCATAACTCCAAATGTGAAAGGAAAAGGAAAAAAATTGACAAGATGAAAGATCACAGTAGGAAAGAACTATAAATTATAAGCAAAAGCAAGAACACAAGTTTTCGTTGGTTAAAACTTAAAACTATCATCGGGTGCAGGAACCAATACCAAAAGGAAGGAACCTCAGCAAGACACGAAATCTATTTTCTTCAGCATTCATATCAAACAAAGACCCAATTTTATGCACAAACATTTCAAATATTGTAACCACAAGAAGTACTCACTTAAAACCTAATAATTACATAAGGGAATGGCGATCTTTTAACTCAGAAACATACAAAGAAGCTAATAATACACCCATAGTTATCGGAATTATCAAACCTAGCCCCATAAACTTTTCGCAGAGGATTTATGATAACACATAATGTGGTAACTGTAACATATAAATCAACACAAAGAATCATTTCTACCATACGATAAAATTCAACAAAGCTTAAACCAAACAAAACCAGCCGAAGCCAATACAGTGAAATTCAGAGGCAAAAACCCCAACTTTCAAAACTGAATGCAAAACAAAAATAAAAAAACCTCAAAGAAACCCCAGAAACCAAAATGCTAACACCGAAACAATCAATAACAAGAACCACCAAAATCGTCACACACAAGAAAAGATTGAAATCACGAAAGAAGAACCAAACCTCGGCTTCGAGTTTGGCGATATAAGATATAAGGGCCGCCTTGTCCCGCCTCTTAATGGATTCCTCATCAAAACCCGCTTCTTTGAGACGCTTCCAGATGGTATCGTCTGTGAGAGGGCTTCGCAACACCTTGGCACCGGGTGTCAACGACAGAGGCCTACCTGCGCTCGCCATTTCCCACCAAAACCCTAAATTTGAAAATCAATCAACACTAGTTCCAGTTTGCTTTTGGCGTTTGCTTTTTTCTCCTTAACAGTTTCTTTTGCTCTCTCTTTTTCCTTTTGTGTAGTGAGTGAGCCGACGAGTTGACTAATACGGAGGAGGCGCTGGACTGAGTTGGCAATTAGTGGAAATAGAATAGAACATCAGATTACGTGTTGGTGACTTCCGAAACGACACCGCATGGAATTTATTAAATGACTTTAAATCTTAATTATACCGCCTCTTTCCCCTTTTAATTTTTTGTTTTAGCAGTAGAGAATATGATTAATTGAACATAAAATTTTTAGTCGAATTAAACATAATAAAATGTGATAATTTATAATAAAATGAAATGTAAATAGATATAATATTAAAAAATTATTATTTAAGATATAGTATAAAATTATTTATTATTTTATATTTCATCTTAAACCTTCTAAATTGAAAGTTTTTTATTTTTTCTGTTTAAAATCTTTTATCATATTCTATTTCATTATATTATAAACCTTTTTTTAATTAATAAAATAATATTATATTTTATTTCATTTCATTAATAAACTTTCCACTAAACATAGTTTAAAGGATTTGGGGTTTAGAGTTGGAAATGAAAATGTGGATAAAAAGACATGATTTCGTTTTGATCGAGGATAAACAATTCAATAAATTTGGGTAGGCTTCAATTCCCAATTTCTTTAGAAGAAACTTTTTATGGTACTATATAAACGGACATTGTTATATTTATGAGAATTCATTAAAATTAAAATCTCACCTAAGAATGCATTGAAATCTTATAATTATGTATAAAATAGAACATTCACGTTCACGTTAACATTTGTGTATCTATATAATAGGAAAGTATATCAATTGTAAGCAAATTAAATGTGGAGAACTTTTTAAAGATACGGTCCTTAATAGAAAATTGTAGCATATTAAGTTATGGATAAAAATATCTAATATAAAGAGGTATTTTTGTTCTTATAAGTCTTTAAAATATTTTTTCTTCAAGTTTTATATTTTATATGTAACCTAAATATTTAATATGTAGTATTTTTCTCTCATTTAGTTGGCCTAAATATTTCTCTACATAGCCTAAGTTTTTTTTAATAGTTTGTTGGATTTATTTATTAATCTATCTTCATTCTTGTTTGTGTATCTGATCATCTTTTATTTTGATTTTTTACTTTATTTTATATTTATTACTTATCTTTATATTTTATTGTTATTTTCTTTTAGGTTCTTTTATTTTCAATAATTATTTTAACATACATATATATATATATATATATATTTGTTATGTGGCCTATCATAAATAGTCTCTTTATCTATTACGAGTGAGGCTGAATGCTGCAGAACTTCCTTAGATTTCGCATATTTTTTAAACTTTTACTGAGCCATTATTGTTGTGACATGATTAAGAAGAAACTAAACGTGTGAAAATGGTGCCTTGCACGTGGCATGAAAATAAATATATAACAGCCAGAAAATAAAGCAGCCTTTTTGTATCATGTTCTACGCAGCAGTCGATGGCTTGTTGAACTTAGGATCATATCATGGACCATAATCGAAAAAAGATCTTAGGTTTTGAACTTAGCCCAAGGTTTGACAACAGGTCATTGTAGATTTGAGGCCCTGACATCTAGCAACCCAACCAAAGCATACTTAAAACCTAAAAAGTGTTTAGTTTATTTTTAGAATATACAACTAATGAAATAATTATTTTTAGAAATAGAACAAATGAGAAATAAAATGAAATGAGTATTAATTAATTTGATTTATCCCTAAAAAATTTTAATATGATGTATGATAATGTTTGGTTCGAAAACATAAATTTGAAATGACAAAAAAATAACTAACAAAAAACTAAAATATTTATTATAGTTGTTACTAACTACATTATTATTATTATTAATTCTTCTTCTTCTTCTTCTTATCATTATTATTGTTGTTGTTGATGTTTTTTCTCTTCTTATTGTTGCTGTTGTTGTTGTTGTTGTTATCATCATCATCATCATCATTATCATCATCATCATTTTTATTACCAATTTTTATTATTTTATTATTATTAATTTATTATTATCATTATCCTTAATTTATTATTATTGTTGTTGTTATTATTAATCACTACCATTCCAGGAATAGCTAAAGATAGCGGAGGAGGTGTCTTTAGATATTTTGCAAATTCAATAATAACTAAATCTTAAGATTATCTATTCCGTATAATTTTTTTCAACCAAACCAAGTAACAACCTATTAGTACTAGGAATACATGAAGAATGAAATAATTATTCCTCTTAACCAAATACCCTACTGGAGTATTAGTGAATATATAAAACCAATTAAGTTAGCCTCACACAACAGCTTAAGTTATTGTCGTGAAACGGTCACTTAACATGGTACAGAGCCTTTGTGACCAAGTGGTTGTGAGTTCAAATCTTACCACCTACCTATTATTCAGCACAAGTATATTGCAAATTAAGGATATTTCAACGAAGAATTCCATAAATTTCATTTATGACAATATGACATATGTCACATATGCATATAACAATTTCACACCTTAAAGAAAATTTCCACTAAGTTAGGACTAGAAAATGGGTATCAAGTGAAAAAGTAACCTTTGTTCGTAATTAAGCCACGGATTGCATGCTTACATTAATGAGTTCATAGAAGTTAATTAAAAGAAGTATATTAGAATTACCTAAACAAATATACATACCTTCATATTTTAATAACCTAAGTCACTAATTAAATGAAGTTTAGTTATAGATATTGTGACATGTAATTATATTTAACTTCTTTCTTATATTCGATAATCTTATTTTATTTTTATTTAACAAAGAAACTCAAAATTATTATGATATAAGTATATTATATATATATATATATATTTGGTATACGAGCATAGAAATTATAGCGAGAATAACCTTTCTCGATTTATGTGGTAACAACATCATGTGTCTTGGTGATGCTACCCCGGTGTTCTCTAACCAAAGGTTGCTCGCAGTTTGAGTTACTTATTTACTTATGTTTAAAGACAGACAATAATTAAATAGTTAAATAATATGATCACAAACTCAATTGTATGATATGATAAATCTATTGAATTAAATTATAACTGATGTAAATTTATATTTTCTTTCTTCATTAATATTTACAGTCATGAAATGCAAAATGATTTACCAAAAAATATGTATAAACAAGAAATGATTAAAAGAGAGATAAATTAATTTATTTCAAAGATTTGTGATATATTGATTTCATCAATTTCTTTAATTATTTATTATATGTTTATATTATGACAATTTCGTATACAATGTGAGCATTTATGTATAAATTTTGCAAATGTTTTTCTTAACTTGTAAACTTCATCTATTACTGTTTTCAATAATATGAATTTCTCTTAATGGAGTGAATGAATCAATTTTTTTTAATTGTTTTGGAACTTGATTTAGTATTGTTAGATGATCAACCTTGTACTCCTATGGATAAGAATAGTTAGGAAGAGAAGTCATACAATATGGCATGGAACGATATAATAGAATGAGTAGAAAATTTATACGAATGACCATCATCAATAATATTAAGACAACTATTTCAAAAAGTTGTAAAGGTAAGAGAATACTTGAAAGTTTTTTTTTTGAATGTGCATTAATTGAACTAACTTTTCAAAAAGCGCATAGTGCATTAATATAAAAGGTGGGACATTCCTAACTTATCATTTGACTCTTGTGTTTGGAATTAAAAAATAGTATGGGCCACTCAAACTACAATGTGTTTAATCAAAGGGATCACATATTTGCCCTATTTGAGGGCAACCATCAGATGATTAGGCAAATGGGTGATTTGGCATAAATGGCCAGGCAATTAAGGCAGAGGCAACCAAGGCACATGTGAGGAGTTGTTGGGGGCTTGAAGGAGTTCTCTACACCAGAGTTTGATTTCCCTAAGTAAGCTTTCCTTCATCTTCTTTAGTGATTTATAACACCTGTAAAATATAAATCCATCTTATGATAAGCATTCTATTAATTATCCTTTGAAGTTTTATCCTGATGTAATGGATATTGAGCCACTCTTGAAGATTATCCTAAATCCAACAGGAGTAGGAATATTCAAAGAGTAGGTGCTTGACATATTCACC
Organism: Erythroxylum ulei; assembly: GCA_027564395.1. Taxonomy (NCBI): domain Eukaryota; kingdom Viridiplantae; phylum Streptophyta; class Magnoliopsida; order Malpighiales; family Erythroxylaceae; genus Erythroxylum; species Erythroxylum ulei. The sequence continues at coordinate 6,223,386 of JANITX010000212.1, read as the reverse complement.
TTCCTCTTGGCACAAGATACAGATGACTTAGGGGGTTTAGAAATTGTAGCTAGCCAATTTGCATCTCCCAAAACACTTTTAGAAATAATTAGCTGGCTTCTATTAAAGTTCACTTGAAGCCCATATAGGTCTTTGAGCATATTCAAGGTAGTGGTGATAGTGAACAGAGACTTATCATTGGCTTTACAAAATAGAAAAAGGTCATTTACAAAAGATAAAATGATTAGTTTAAGAATCTTACATTTAGAATGGTAACTAAACCTGGGATTAAAGGAAATGTTGTGTTGGAGGAGTCTAAAGAGTGCTTCCATGCATGGAATGAAAAGACAGGGGGAGAGAGGGTCTCTTTACCTTAATCCCTTGATTCCACATAATAGGCTTTGTGGGTTCTCCATTCACAAAAATACTAAAATTGGTGGTAGTAAGTAACACATTATTTGGTTCGGTTATATAATTTATTTGAAAAATCAAAGATTTGAAGTAATTTTAGGACGAATTCTAAGCTTATGGTGTCAAAACCTTATTAAAATCCACCTTTAAGGCACAATTCTTAGGAGAATTGGCTCTAACATAGTCTTTGAGGAGTTCTTGAGCCAGGAGTATGTTGTCCCCAATTAGTATCCCTTTTAAACAAACACCCTAAGGTTCTCTATGTTAGGGAGCCATGGATTCATGCATCACATGCACAACAAGGCAGCGAAAGTGTTGGAATCTAAATTGCTACCCCATGACATCCCCAAAATTCCAGAATCTTAGATACATGTATACATAGATTATAAGAATATGAAATTTCAGAACTTGTACCTTTGATAATGCTCCTCCTTTCTTTAATCTTCTCCTTGTTTGGGTTGTAGCAAACACCAAACACCTTCCTTGATAACTCAAGAACACGCAAGGATGAAGAAGAAGCAGTGTGTAAGGGTGGTTAGATCACCAAACTAGATAAGGTCAAGTGAATGCTTAAATGGAGAGATATATTAAGATTATGTTGCATGCAATTAGATTCATGCAGCAATTACATAAAATGCATGAACAAGACTCAAGATCACTTCTCTCTAACTTCAAATCACTTTTGGACCTCTTATCCTCTCACTTAAGTATGTATTAACTTGTTAGTCCTCCTGTACATAAATGAAGAACTCACTTATATATCATTTATTGAGCCTTCGGTCATGAGCCACGATTGTGGCCTACTTCATTAACAGCCATGCACACTTTGTTTTTCATCCGATTTTTTATACATGTGACCCTTAGGTTCCTAGTTATTTTAGGTACTTAAATTAACTCTTAATCCGAGCAAATCATAGATAGTTTCATGCCACTTGAATTAACTTTTAATTCAAGCAAACCGCGAAAGGTTTCATGATGTTAATTTATCGGAATATAAATGAATTAACACATAAATAGCAGTCTCGAGTGCATGACCCTAAAAAGAATTCGGTAAATTTGCTAAACCCATTGTTGACCTTACCATGTCCAACAAGGTTTGGTTTCTCCTTTCAACTACACCATTATGTTGCGGTGTGTAAGGTGGAGTCCATTGGGATATAATGTCGTTATCCCTAAGATAAGTTAGAAACTCTTCGTTCAAGTATTCATGACCTCAATCTAATTGAAACGTCTTGATACTATTGAGTTGTTTCTCTACTTCAT
>JANITX010000212.1:6131708-6146325 GCA_027564395.1 Erythroxylum ulei | reverse complement strand
CTTAAATATTTCAAAACTATTTATCAGCATAAGGACCACAAAATTACCTTTACCTCAAAAATAAAAAATGCTATAACGTTAAATTATAACTTTAAAGTCATTAAATGACTTAGCAAGTAACTTTAAAGTTATTTAATGTCTTCAAGACTTTAACGTTAGAGAGAGGGGGCTCTTGAAGTGAGGCCCCTCTCATTGGATGCTTAAAAGTTAAAACATGTTCTCCTTAAATCTCCACCAATAATAGAATAACTCCAAACCTTCAATCGATGTTTCTAATTTTAGAAAGGAGGTTGTTGAAAGGGGCCCCTCTCATAGTGGGCCCTGGGCAGGTGCCATGCCCAGGGCCAGCACTGGTAGTAATACCCACCTTTACCTTTAACTAATATAAACGGTGTTAGATATATATAAAAATAATTATATATGTTATTTTAAATTTAATGAAATAAAATTAAAAAATTAAAAAAAAAAACTAAAATTCAATATGTGTAATTTTAAGTTATCCTATTCAATCGATTTTGTTTAACATAAATATGATAATTACTTAATAGATAAAACTTTACTTAACATAAATATGATAAGTAAAGTTTAATTATTTTAAAAATAAAAATAATTTTCAACTAATAAGACAAATTTGGACAACTATAAAGGTCTAAATAATTATACCAAGTGGAGTGGCAAAGTCGGCCAGTTTTGCGTAGCATCGACACAGACATGTCCACCGTTACTGGCCATGATCCCGCCTGCCCGCCCCGGTTTCTATGATATTTTATAAGCATAAGATGACTACTGAGTGAGATTGTAAATAATATTTTAAGTAATCTATGCTCTTGAAAGGAACAACTATATGTCTATATGGGATTTTAAAAGACCTTTTAACTCGTTCCTTCAATAACACAAGATCATGATGTGAATTTTTATTATAAAGTGGAAACATATTTCAAAATTTATTCATATATATTAATAAATTTGAAACATATTTCAAATTTTATTTTTTTTATAAGTAAAATATAGGATGAAAGACAGAGACACTTTTATAGTTTAAAAAACCTTAAAGAAAATTTGTTAATCTTTAAAATTCGAGAAAAAAACTCTTTTCAATTTTTAGTTTTTCAAAAAAAATATCTTGGATTTTGGTTAATGATACTTTTAGTTTTCAATTTTTAGTTTATATAACAATTTAATCATACTTTTAATCTTAAACCAAACTAATAATTTATTATATTTATTTTTATAAATTGTTAATTTCAATTAGTTAGACTCAATTTTAAGAGTTGAGTGGTGTTTTCGTATTAGTGAAATTTAATTATCTAAGAAAATTTTCATTTGCAAATAATGTAACAGGATCGAAATATACTTATAACACTGATCAAACAAAAATCACTTAAGGGAGATTTGCAAAACTCCATAACAGAACTCTTTCTACACTTATTTCAGTTATTTCAAATTTTGTTCTTATCAAATCACTTACTTTTTTGATAAATCATATCTTATATATGATTTTCTAAAAGTTGTGACATTACAATTATACAATTGGTTCTACCTCACATGGAGCTATGAATCGGAACCGTAAGCATTATGGTGGGTCTCAATAGGAAAAAGGTTAACGGGATGTTTGGTATAAGGGAATAGCCATTCTATTCCCACCCTATTCCTAGCATTTTATTAAACCCGTGTTTGGTTAGAAACCAAGCACGGAATTAGAATCATCTGGAATAAGTATTACTAAAATTTGCAGAATAGGCAAAACCCATACGGAGCTATCTTTATCTATTCATCGAATAGAAATTCGAAGGCAACTTTTATCTTCTCAAGTTTAACCCCCCCGAAACTCTTTCCTTCTTCGACGTCTTCCGCTTCTTCGAGCCTCCCTCACAAAGCTTCTTCTCCAGTGCCGTGGTTCGGTGGCTTTGGTGGGTGAACTGGTGGCTTTGGTGGGTATACAATCAGACTAACAACAGGCGGCTTTGGTGACTTTACAGGAGACTTCGGTGGTAGAAGCATCGGTGGTTTTGGTGGCTTTATAGGAGGATTTAGTGGTTTCACCGGAGGAGGACACGGAGTAGTAGGTGGTGGCTTAGGAAATGGTTTATGTGGAGGATGTATTATGATGGGAGGTTTGGAATGAACCGGTGGTTTCATCGGAGGAGAGAAGGGTTTATAGGGTACAATGGGGTATTAGGGTGGATGATCATGTGGTGAAATTTTTGGTGGATATTTCACTGGCGGTTTGACTTTGGGAAAAGGAGATGTCTGATGGGCTTCGTAGGTTTGCCTCTTAAATAAATTTAATAACAATTGATGTTGGTTTTGTATTAGGGATTGTATTTGTATGGCAATAATTTTAAATTACGAATTTAACAATTCTCAGTTTTAAATAATAATAATAATAATAAATAAATAAATAAAGTTAATAATAATAATAATAAGGTGAAAATTTATAACATAATAATAATAATATAAAAAATTATTAATAATAATAATAAACAATAATAATAATAATAAGGTTAATAATAATAATAATAATAATAAGGTTAATAATAACAATGAGGACATTTTGATCTTTTTGTTACTTATTCCTTTCTTATTCCAAATTTATATTTTCAAACCAAACACTGGAATAAAAATTCTTTATCCGTTCCATTCCTTAAACCAAACAAAGTAATACTCATTCTTTTCTATTTTTCATCTTTTATATTTCTAAGAATGACTATTCTATTCCCTGCCTATTCTATTCCTTGAACCAAACAGACCGTAAGAGAAAAACCCATTCTACTCAGGATTCAAAGAAGGCAAAATGAATCCACTATAGAAGAGGAAAATATCATTTAAAAAAGTGGAAACCTGAATAAAGTCAAGTGCTTTAACTGTGGCAATAAAAGTCACTTTGTCTGTGATTGTAGTGAGCCTAAAAGGTACAATCTTATTGTGCAAACATTTTTCATATAAATGTCTCTTGTTTTGTTTTTCTAATAAATCACATCCTTTTTGAATTGCAGATTTGAAACATATAACAAAGGATAGAGTTGCTTTTGTAGAATTATGAAAATTCGCATTTGGAATACGAAGAATTTATGTAGGAGACAACTCAAAAGTTGTTATACAAGGGATTGAAACTTGTAAATTAGACACGTGTGGTAGTCAATCCTTGATCCTACAGGAAATGTTGTATGCTCTGAAGATTCTTTAGAATATGATCTTTGTGTTGGTTTTAATAAGTTTTAGTTTTGATGTAAATTTTCATAATAATGGCATGGATTTATATCTTGGAAACATTTGTTATGGTCATGGTTTTATATTATTTAGTTCTATTATTTTGGATGTTGTTTATTCAAATAGTAATATAAATTATTATTTGTTTGCATCATCTAGTAACTACAATATTAATTCAATTTTGTGGCACGTTAGACTATATCATATTGGTAAAAATGGAATAAGTCGATTAGCTAAAGAAGGCCTATTAAGTGATTTACATTAAGTAACTTTACCTATTTGTGAGCATTGTCTAATTGGTAAAATGGAGTGAAAGCTATTTATAAAGGGAACACGAACTTCCTACCCATTGCAATTAATTCATTCAAACATTTGTAGTCTAATGAATGTAAGGATGCAACATGGGACTGTACATTTCATCACTTTTATAGATGACTATACTTGATATGGTTATATCTCTTTAATTTCTCACAAATCAGAAGCATTAATTTATTTCATAAAGCATATGAATTTAATAAAGAATCAATTAGACAAAAAATAAAAGAAATAAGAACTGATCGAGGACAAGAATACTTATCTAATAAGTTAAAAACATTGTATAATAAAAAATAATAGAAAGACAATCAACTATTCCTCGAACTCCACAAAGAATTAACCCAAGGATAATTAAGATTACAATCCACTAAAAGCTTATCTATTGCATCAATTCGAGCTGGAGTAATCAAGACGATGGTGAATTTTTTTAAAAGAACCATGTTTACGTCGAAGTAATCGTGGTATGATTCCCCAACGTCATCTTGAAGTAGAAAGGAAATTTTATATAATTATGCTACAAGAAGATGATGAGCTAAGGAATGTACGTGAGGCTCTTAACAGTCCTACTAAAGATGAATGGATGAAAGCAACAAAAGAAAAAATGACTTCTTTGAGCTCAAATTAAGTGTGAGATTTAATTAATCTCCCTGATTGGCACAAATCTATTAGGAACAAATGGCATCTCAAAATAAACAAAATTTTGATGATAATATTGAAAGATAAAAAGCTCACCTTATAGTGAAAGGATATACACAATATAAAGGAATCAATTATGACGAAATATTTTCACCTGATGTGAGGTTTGATTCAATTCATCTAATCATGGCTATAGAAGCTAGTTTGGATCTTGAATTATATCAAATGGATGTAATGACAACTTTTTTAAATGAAGAATTAAAAGAAGAAATCTATATGAAACATCTTATAAGTTTTATTGTGACAATCCAAGAACATAAAGTGTGTCAGTTATTGTAATCGATTTATGGTTTGAAGCATTCTTCAAGGCAATGGTATAATCATTTCATATGCTTAATGAAGATTATTTTGTATATATTAAGACATTTGAAGATAAAATTATGTTTTTATCTTTATCTGTGGATGAAATTTTGATTGTTTGTAATGACTATGAGTTTGTCAAGAGAATTAAAGATTGATTATCATTTGAATTTAAGATGAAAGACAAAGGGAAGCTACGTACATTCTTAAAGATAAGATTTCAAAAGATCATTTAAAGAGGTTATTGTCACTTTCTCAAACTAACTTATATTCAAAAGATTTAGAACAATTTTTTTATCCAAAATTACAAACCAATAGATAATCACATTGCTAAAGGCAAGGGTCTCAATAAGAAGTTTTGTCCATTTACGCCACAAGAAAGGGAGCAAATGAAGAAAATTTCTATTCCAATGCAGTTACAAGTCTCATGTATGTAATAATATGTACAAGGCCAAATATTTGTTACACTATTGGGATGTTGAGCAAATATCAATCAAATCCAAAACAAGCACATTGAAAACGAGTGAAGAGAATGTTGAGATATCTTAAGGGTACTATTGATTATGCATTGTGTTATCAAGGTAATGATCTACTTATACAAGGGTAACTGGGAATGAGATTTAGATAAGAGAAAATCTACCTTTAAACGTGTTTTCTTACTTAACAATGGTGTTATATCATGAAAAATTAATAAACAATTATATGTTGCCTTATCTATAATGGAAGCAAAATTTATAACAATTTCAATAGCAATAAAAGAAGTTGTATGGTCGAGACGATTCTTAGTTAGTTTAGGGGTTGTTCACAGCAAGACTAATCCAGTAACAATCAACTGTGACAGTCAAGTGATAATTACTTATACAAAAGACTCTAAATTTCATTGTAAAACTAAACATACAGATACCAAATACAATAATGTGAAAGTTATAGTTGCACAAGGAGAGTGAACATGAAGTATATATCTACATGAGACATGAGAAGTGAACATGAAGTTTATGTTTACGTAGATGTTAAAATGTAATTGATTAACATTTCTCCATATATATTCATTTAATATATTGTCATGTTTAAATACAAATATGAGTCGACATTGTTTATTAAGTGATAAATATTGCATAATGCTTGAATATAAAATATGTGAACCTAAAGATAAATGAACTTAGGTTAAACGTTAGGTATGTTTGAAGTAATATATGTACGATATTGCATTTATGAAAGACAAATGCTCCTAATTAATAGGAGATGATACCAAAACACATGAATCTTATCATATGTATAGAAACGACCATAAGAAGGGATTAATTTAAGTTATTAGATCTCAAGTTACATTGTGTGAGAGCCTAGAGATCAAGTGAACCTTTCAATATATCCTTTGAACTTTTGTATGGTTCTTAAGAATTAAATTTAATGTTTGATATTTTAGAATATTACCAAAAGATGATTTTTAATACGATCTTATTAAACAATTTTAAGAAAGTAAATTAAATTAAATTCAAAAGAATTGATAATAGAGAATAGAAGAAGGTTATTTTCAAGTTGTTAACTCACGTAAGAAAATATTGATATTCAAAGGTGGCCATAATCTTTACGTAAGAGAATTAAATACATAAATGACATAATAAAATAAATAAGATCAAAAGAGATACAAATAAGAGATATGACTTAGGGTATAGTCCACAAAATCTACTAAAGTATCGATTAATTAATCTAGATGTTATATATTCCTAACAAATATATGACCATTAGCTCTCGTTTAGTCCCACTTGTTATTAGATGGACAAGCACGAGAATATGCAGAATTTATATTACCAAAAAAAAAATTTATCAGATGTGATTAGAAGATGAGAACCAAATAACATACCTAATGAGTTTAGGATGTGATCTTTTATTTTAACAATTAACAATTTGACATTATTTATAAATATGAGATAATGTTCATTTGAAAAAAATCTAATAATAATTTTCAAGAAGACACTATTTTTATCAAAATCTTTTTTTTGAAAAATTAAAATTAGAAAATTTATTCATCTTTGAAGCCTGCCTTAGCTCTCTGAACTCGGTTACTACGCCTTAAAAATGTTTCCACCGTTAATAAAGTAATAGTGATTGATGGTGACAAGACCGACCAGGATTACAAATAATTCAATGCGTAGGTTTCTATGGACTTGCCTATGAAAAGTAATTAAGGACTTTCGACACCTGCTTCTATCGGTCCTAAATAATTTATATTTAATTTAAAAACTTTTATATAAAATAATATTAATTATTTCACTCTGGATTAATATCAGAAATTCGATTAGTAACTTTAATTTCTTTTATTGACTTTGATTTCAAAAAGCCACCTTCTTGACCCAAGTATTTCCAGGGTTGGTACCTATAGAGACTTGACAATCGCACAAATTTTAGACTTTTCTTGGAGTCGCTGTGTCTCGATCGAGATAAGGTCGGTCATGTGGTCAAGTTGTAGTTAAGCATTTGGGATGAAATTTCTTTTAATAAATGCGTATAAGATAAATATAATAATTTAATAAATAAATAATTTAAATTTAATGTAATTGATATTAATAAATTTTGATATATATCTTGTCATTCAAATAAATTTTTTTGAGTTAATTTTAAAATTTTCAAACTTAATTTAATTTTATAATTATATCCCAATCTAAAAAAGAGACAATTAAATATTTAAATTTTTAAATTTTTTCAATACTAACCTGATGTTAGTATTTCCATTGACGTTGCTCACATAATTTGCCCCATAGGACAAAAATCTTAAACACTTATAAATGTTAGACTTAATTATGTTTATTAGTTTAGGGATTAAAATCTCTAAATCAAACTCTCCTGTGTCGAAGCAAGATGACAACGACATCCTGTCATGTTGGTGCGTGATAATGCCCACACAATTTCTAGCAATATGAATGGAATCTTAATTTATCATTATAGAACCTTTTTCTTTTTGTGCCAAAACGAATTAATTTAGGGTTTTTAATTATAACGATTTAGGCAATGAGTTTAATTCAAAGATTTCAATTCTAAAATTACGTACTTTAGTTAAACTAAATTAAGTCTGACATATATAAATATTTAGGATTTTTGTTTTATGTAATAAGTGACGTCAGCAACGTTAACTAAAAATATTAACATCGGGGTAAAATTAAAAAAATAAATATTTGAGTATTTAATTATCACTTTTTAAAGATCGAGTTATAATTACAAAATTGAGTAAAATTTGATTTTTTTTAAATAACCCAAAAAATTTTAGTAAATTATACAAGTTTTATCATCTCTTTTATATTATTTAAATGCAAGTGTGCCTCCAATTTTCTTTCATCCAATGAAGTTCAAACACTTGATTTGATGAAAGATAATATACGCGTGAAGTGAAGCTTATCTTAAACAATTGAGATTAAAATAAAAAGATATTAAAAAAAAAGGTACTTCAAGAGTACGGGTTACATGTTCCCCCTGCGGCGTTATGTTTGTTTCTATTTTGATTTTTGATTTTCGATTTTTAATTTTTTTAAATTTAGTAAAAAAAATATATTTGTGTGAGTTTTCCATTTATGTTTTTAGTTTTGGCTTTTATAATTTGCAAAAATTATAAAAATTATTTTTTATTTTTTGTTTCTCTTTTTTCATAATCTGATTTACTATTATTTAATATATTAATTAATTATTTAAATTTTAATAAAACTATGAATAATTTAATTCAACGTTATATATTTAATAAATTAAAATTAATTACCAATAAAATTATGAATAATTTAATTTAATTTTTATAATTAAATTATATGTAATTAAATTTTAATAATTATTAATAAATATAATTAAATTTAAATATATAAATATTTTAAATAAAAATATATCGAATAGAATCATAGTAGCTCATTGATAAAAAAGAAAGTGGATTTACCTAGCGAGTAGAATATAGACTATCCTCGTGAATACAGATATAAAAAAAAGATTGGATAAATATTAATGCAATGAATTGTTTTAAGGTCGAGCAGAATAGAATTAACCGGACATCATATCAAAAACTTCAGTTGATTAATAAATGTACCTGCCAATTTAATCTAGATTCAAGATAATTCATTAATTTATTTAATAATTAAAATATATGTTAAATAAATATTAATTATTTATTTTATTAAAATAACATAATATTAAAATAAATAGTGTATAAGAGATTAAATAAATTTATGTAATTAAAAATAATTTATTTTTAAGTTTTATCTAACATGTAATTATTATTATTAGGAATAAAAATATAATTACATCAATATTAATAATTAAATATATTTTTTATTTTTATTTAAAAAAGAAAAAACTGAAAATAAAAAAAAATCGAACGGTCTCTTACGTGACGGCCACAAGTGAACAATTAAAATGTTGTACGAAAAGTCGAAAATGTTGTTAACCCCTTGTACCATCGGTCGGCTAGAAATTGAAAACTTGCAGTAAAATATCGCAATACGCAACATTAATAATAATTATTTTTTTTATTCAAACACGTCAACATGTTGTTTTCACCGTACCATTAGTCTATGTGTATGATTGTAATTAAATACTTATTAAAAATATGATTTTTATGTTAATATTTTTTACCACTTTTATGATTCAATGAATATGATTTTAAATGATATTTTATCGTTTTCGTTATCAACACCTAATTAAAATTTTGTTGAGTTACGAAATCTGTAAAAATTTAATAATATGTAAGTTTATTTTTACATAATAAAGAAGCTATTTCTGAAAAACCACATGTAACGTAATATCATAATAGCACAACTTTTTATGCAAATGATACATAAGACTTTTTGTGCAAACAAAAACCTTAGCCTCTCAAACACCAAATAGCATGTTCCACAAAGGAAATATCAAATGGCATGAAATAAAAAAATATTGGTGCTTAATTTGGTAAATCTTAGGATATAGGTTAAACGTAAGATTTTTAATAGAATTGAATGATCTATAATGGAATGAAATGTAAATTAATGTAAGATTAAAAATTTGATATTTGAGAGGATTAGAAGAGATTATGATGTAATAGAGTGAAATATTGTTTGAAAGGAGAGTTCATAATGTAATATAGTGAAATGTTGTCTATAATTTTACATTTCATTATAAATCCTCTGAATTAAACGTAACTTATTTTTATTATTTATGATGCAATGAGATGTAACATGAAACTCTCCTGTTCTATCATATTACATTCTATTTCGTTATAAACTCCTCTCAAATTATGGAATAATATTACATTTGATTAATAACCACCTAATTAAATATAGCTTTAACAAATAGATAAATTGTATTATTGCATTTAATATACATAAATGAATTAATGGATATATAATTTATAATTACGTATTTTTTAAGTCGGTCCAATTGGTCAAAATAATCTTCTTTATTGGTGTGATAATTTTCCATTTACATATAAATTTCTCAAAATGCATTCAGCATTAACGAATTGACAACTAAGGTATTCCAGTGTTAGACTTATGAGGGAAATTATGAGAAGACTAATCTCAAAATTTTTCTTGAGTGGGACTCGTCACACCTCAAGAGACTGGACCGGCTTGATTAAAATGTTTTGACAATTGTGATCTTCTCTGGAGCATGTGATTGAAATGTGAGAGTGAGTCTCCAAAACAAGTTTCCCTTCTAGAAGGTTTGTGATTGGTCCGCTTCCATCCTCAAACTCTTGTAGGTCGAGCGAGTACACCACGTCTTCTCTGCTCCATCCCGCACACAACATCGCTCTCACGCGCCATGCCACGTGCTCCTCGTTGAACTTGGTTGAACAACAGCTATTTTCAATCGCATAATCAGAACCGTCCATCAACATCATCTCCCTTACCTCGTCTTCTCTCCACCCTCCATCTCTTAACCTCCGGTACACCTCTTCAAGATTATCTCTTAAACAATCTTTATCAGTCCACCACCCAATCGTGGGCTCACGCGCAACCATCCTCCGCCCTCTCTCCGCCGCCTCCGACCAAAATTCGACCCTCTTAGCTGCCGTCGACGCCCATGCAGGAACGTTGACTGAAAGCTTTTCTTTTCTCGACCAATACACCGGCTCAATAACATCTAACCTCAATTGCAAGAATTCCAGTTCTTGGAAAAACCTAGCAACGTCAAAGCTCAAAACGCAAACATGGCTATCGTCGACGTAAAACACTGGATTACCCGCCACGTTCGGTGTAGAAGGAATGTAACAGTTTCGGAATATGGGAACCAGAGTAGGAGCTTTGTCCAAAAACAGCTTCGCAGAGCTCAAAGCTTTGTTATCGTCGTCGGGTTTTGGACCCCAAGAATCGACCCAGAAGTTGCTTTTAGAGATATTCTTGGAGAGGTTTAACAGAGGAAGGTTTAAGAGGATTTGCAGTTGTTGTGGGGAAGAAGAACGCCAGTTTGGGAACTGGGGTCCAGCGGGGAGACCTTCGTGGAGGATTGATCGGAGGTCAGGTGGGTAGGAGAAGTTGAAGGCTAACTCTACGGCGGCGAATTCATCGTCGGTGAGGCCCGGGAGGACAGGGATTTCGAGGGACTTAAGGTGGTCGATAACGGTTTTGGCATAGGCTGCGAAGGAGAAACATACGAGCTTGGAAGCGGTGGCTTTGGTTTTGGTTACTGTTTGTGTTGTTGTAGCCATGGAAGTTAGTTTCTTGCGAGAAGATAAGAAGATTATAGACAAAGTGCGTGTAAAAATCCCGTGTGTTTCTGTGGGTCGATACCTGAGTTTGGTTATGGAGAACGAAAATGGAGGAGATCAGGCATAGGGATAGGAGGAGAAGAAACCACTGCGGAGCGAAGTAGTCTCGAAGGCGTTAGGATTCGTCGAGGTGGTAGAGAGAGGAAGTATTTGACTCTCTCCCTCTCTAACTATGCCGTTTTTCTTTTAACGTCCCAGGACTTGCAAAACTTGTGACAAGGTCCTTTTATATCTTCCTGGGAAAGAACATGGAGCGTGTTACGAGTGTTGAGTGTTTGAGATCCAATGGCAGCTTACACGGTACTTGCGTTGACAAGGTAGTGCCTGCCTAGTTGGTTCGTTGCCTAAGCTTAATTGTGAACAAAAAAGCAAAAAGAGAAAAGTTTCGATTTTCTAACGTTAGGTGATTGGACATTTAATACAGATTTTGTAATTTAAAGGAATTGAAACTCTTACAAGGTTAACTTAGAACTCCTTAGTTGTAGAAGTCGGTGAGTTTAGTTGGGGATTCTTGTCTGTAATTAATACGAGGATTGAGTAAGAAAAGTAGTGGAAATGCATTAAATCTTGTATTATAGTATATAACAAGGAAAGAGTTACAAACTTACAATAAGATCAAAAGGATGTTAGTGAATATGATTAAAAACGGAAGGTAGCTTGCCGCTGCCATTAATATTAAGTACTAAATTGGATGAGACTTGGCACTCAATCTATAGTCTATTCAATAAATACTTGCAATTTAGGTTATCTCTGGAAAATAGTTGTGAGTCCAAAAAAAAAAAAAGAATCTAAATATCTGATATTCGATATAAGTCTTTTATTATATGTTATTTCCATTGATTCATAAAAATTATTAATATTTTATTTTAATTTGATCAAATTTAATTTTAAGGTCTAATTCGATAAACTAAAATTTAATTAAACCCAAACTTTTTTGTCCCGCTGTTTATAACCATGGCCAAAAAAATGAGTGTTGGAATTTCATAATATAATGGCTTGAAGGGCTCTAATCATATTTGATATTGAAAGTATGATGATAGTTCTTTATGAATACATGAATAAAACTTCATTGATAGAACAATCTCTTTGATTTTATTTAATCTTAACCGATTTTATAATGATCTGGAAAGGGTTAGTAATGTATACAGTCTTCTCTTTATATTTTTTATACAAAGATGTTGTTTTTATGATTCAAACTGACAAGAGGGAATTGGCAGAGAGGAGGAAGAGAAGAGAGAAGGAAAGACTAAGAGAGGTTTTTAGGGTTTTTTAATTTGTGTCTCCTATTAAGAACATTTTAGGCTATTAAATAGCCTTACAAAACATAACAACTATAATGAAAATAGGAAACAATAGCCCACTAAAAATAAGAAACAATAACCTACTACTAATCTACCACTAATTACTAGCCTTTAGTGGCCTTATTGAATGAAAAGACAATTAACTAATTATTAAGTTAAATTTGTCATTAGATATGAGTCGTTTCAATGGGATAGTTATGCTTTCAAAATGACAAATAAATTTGCGGTAATACCTCGCTAATCCGAGAAACCCATGAACACTCTTTATAGTTGTCAGTGTTGGCCATTCTAGTACTGCTTGTATTTTTTCTCAAATTTACAGCCACTCCTTGCTCTGAATTAATGTGACCCAAGTAGTCAACCTGTAAAACGCCAAACTTACACTTTGATTCTTCAACAAATAATTGATTAGTTGCCAATATGGTAAAAACAACTCGAAGATGTGAGAGGTGCTTTTCCCATGTCTTAGAATACACAAGAATATTGTCAAAGAATACCAAGATAAACTTTCGGAAATAGGGGTGGAAGTGGTCGTTCATGAGACTTTGAAACGTGGTCGGGGTGTTGGTGAGGCCAAATGGCATTATGACAAACTCATAGTGCCCTTCATGTGGTTGGAAAGCCGTCTTTAGAATATCTTCTTTTTGCGCATGAATTTGATAAAGCATAGCCTTTAAATCCAGCTTGGAGAAGAATTTAGCTCTATAAAGTTCATCGAGAAGTTCATCAATCACTGGAATCGGGTATTTGTCTTTGACTGTAATAGTATTCAAGGCTCGATAGTCTACACAAAATTGCCAACTAGCATCGACCTTTTTTACTAGTAGAACAGGTGATGAGAATGGGCTATTACTAGGTCTTATCAACCCATATTGTAGAAGTTCTTTTACAATCTTTTCTATTTCAACTTTTTGGTAGTAAGGGTATTGATATGGTCTGACATTCACTGGCTCTGTGCTTAGTTGTAAGGGAATGTGATAATCATGCGACTGTTTGGTCGTAGATGAGAAGACGGTTCAAACACTTGTTGAAACTCAGTTAAAGGTTTAGCTATATCAGGAGAATTAAGTTTTGTTTGGGGGTTGTCAGTGGAAGGTAAAATCTAAAAGAGGAAACCAGTACCTTGCAGGCAATTAAATTCCTTATCAGTCAAAGCTTCAATGCCAGTCCTTTGTAATCGTTGGAAACTTTTGTTTAATATATGAATGCTCCAATTTACTGCCTCAGGCCAGAAACTTTTTGGAATGCCACTTGTTGTCAAAAGGCTTCGCACTATATTCATAATAATGCGGTTCTTCCTCTCGCATACACAATTTTGATGGGGTGTATAAGCTGCTATAAGTTGACTCTTAATTCTATGGTTCTCACAAAAAATCGCAAATTCATGTAAGTTATATTCTCCACCGCGATCCATGCGAAGAACTTTTATTGGGTTGCCAACTTTGACACCAGAAGAAGCATGGAGCGGAAGGAAACCTGCTGTAGATCATTTTCGAATTTTTGGATGTGTTGCCTATGCCCATATTCCAGATGAGAAGAGGAGAAAGTTAGATAATAAGGGAGAAAATAGCATTTTTCTTGGTGTTAGTGATCAGTCAAAAGCTTATAAACTATACAATCCTAGCACCATGAAAATTATTGTTAGCCGTGATGTAGTATTTGATGACAAAGGCACCTGGTCATAGAATCATAATGGTGTTAAAGAAAATATTCCAACAGATTTTGACGATGATGAGAAAGGGTAGCAGCCTATGGAGAATGAGCAAGAAGAGGAAGTCACTCAAAATGTTCCAATAGTTGATCAAAGCTCACATGTAGCTGAATCACAAAGACCTCAACGTGTTCGAAGAAGACCAATATGGATGACTAATTATGAGGTAACTGGAGTTGACCAAGGTGATGACCCACTTACACATTTTGCTTTGTTTTCAGATTGTGATCCTACCATCTTTGAAGTGGCTGTCAAAGAACCAAAATTGTAATATCTCGCCCCCGATGGGAAGGGTAGAATAGTAATTTGGAAAGGGGCTGAGAGTGTTTCGTATTGTGTTGACATATTTATGCATATCATTGCACGTGT
>JANITX010000212.1:6086528-6096918 GCA_027564395.1 Erythroxylum ulei | reverse complement strand
AAAATATATTTCTCATCACAGTAGTAGCATAAGCCTTTGTCGCGACGTTCCTTGGCTTCTTGATTAGAGATGCGCCGTACTTGAGGAATGGGGCTTAATGGTTTTGTTGTAGGAGCAGGTCCAAGGATGCCTATCGATTTGTTTATCCAAGCTGGTTTCGCCACTGATGTCGTCTTCTTCTGTAAAATGTTTCTTTCCTCGATTAATTTGGCAACTCCAATTGTATCAGTTAGGTTGCGCGTTTGTTTGATTTTTGTATCCAGTCTAATTTCGTCCTTCAACCCTGCAATAAAATAACCAACCAAATGTTTTTGGGGTAAATTTTCAATCCGATGAGAAAGTTTTTTAAATTCATCTTGATAAGTTGTACCCGTGGATGTTTGTTTAAGGCGAGAAATTGCTTCCGACGGATCCTTATAGTCAGTAGGACCAAATCTCAACAACAATGCTTTTGTGAATTCATCCCACGTGACTGGCCCTTGATATTTATCATACCATCCATGCCACTGGAGCGCAATACCTTCCAAATGGAAAGAAACTAGTTCCACTTGGTGATCTGGTGTGATGCCATGAAATTTGAAATACTTTTCAGCTTTAAATATCCATCCATGGGCGTCTTTTCCGTCAAACTCTGGAAAGCGAAGTTTGAGGACATTGGGATTGTTGGTGTGTGAGTTGCTTTGGCATTACCAGAAGAAGAAGATTTATGACCAAATGGATTCTCATCCTCATGAACGTTGTGAGAATTATGGTGGGATACTTCCAACGTCTGAACCTTTGAAAGGATTGTTTGCATGGTGGAATGGATTTGGTCAAACATGGATTCATGCCTTCCAAGAATCGCCTGAACCTTATTGCGAAACTCCGCATTGGTTTGTTGCCATGTCCCCATCAGAAAACCTGGCTCTGATACCACTGATATGGAGAATTTAGAGTACTAGAAATAGAAGATATTAAGATGAAGAAGAAGGATACTGTAGATAATACTTTTCTTGCCTTTTATTCAAGTCTTGTATGGTTTATATAGACCAATACAAGTAGTGGAAACGCCCACTAACATAACGTGAACAACAACGTGAAACAGAAAAAGTGTGGATATACCCACTAACAACTGGAATCAGTAAAACAGGGAAAAACAACATTCCTACTATTAAGCAACTACTATTGGTGGCAAGAAAATCTAGCACCGCATCAGCCACTAAGTCAACAAAGTAACCGTATAAGAGAAATAAACGTGCTGGAGCAACAATGGAAGGGGATGTAGCAAAAGAACCAGGGATGAAGCAATCGACAGTGAACGTGACAATTGATGACGAATAGGAAGGGAAGTAGCAATTGGAGCTTTAGATAAATTCACAACCAAATTCGTTTAAGCTATTTAGCAAAATTAGATTTATATTTTAAGAATTAATAAATAAATATTAACTAGTTAGAAATATTGTAAATGTGATAGTCACGTGGGGCCTACAATAAGCTAACGTGGGCATGCCATGTCAATGTTGCTAATAATAAGGTTAACGTGGGGTTATTTTTGCTACAAATTACAATTTTGAGTATTTTAGCATTATTTTTAAACTTTGTGTAGTATTAGAAAATTGAGATATGTGTGGGATTTTTAAAAATAATTTACCCAATTATTTTTACATAAAATTAATGGATATAAAAAAAATGACAAAACAATAACATCTTAATTGAAATCTCGCAAAAATACAGATCTAGAGAGGTTCAGAAGTATGCAGCTTTACCCCTAACTAATAAAGATGTTGTTTTTGATAGGCCTATAGGAAAAAGAAATGAAAGAAAAAATATTTTTAAAAATAGTTTGAAAAAAATAAAAGCCAAATATATAAACATATAACTATATAGAAATAAAAAATAAAAATAAAGAAATTCAAAACCAAAATAAAAATAAATAAAAAAAGAAGAAAGAGTATAAATAAATAACAAGCAATTACAAGATAAAAATACCAAATAAATAAACAAAATAACTAAAGAGGTATTAATATAAACAAAAATATTCAAGCTAAATACAAAGTACATGAATCAAAGAAAAAGTTCAAAACACCTATAACAAGAGAAGAACTTCTTTATGTAAAATTCTTTTCCCGTCTCATTGTTCGTTAAAGCTTTTTATTGAAGGTTAAGTCCTGAAAATCTCTAATAGGTTATATCATATTTAATCACCTTCCTTCAATTTTTTTTAGATTTTCTTCTTCCTCTTCTTTTATAGTCCTAAACTACAATTTTTTCACTAACATCAAGATATCTTCTCTTAATATATCCAAATCACCTAAGTTTTATTTTTTTTAATTTACCATTAATGTTAGCTATCTCCAGCTTATCTCTTACTACGTTATCCTTAACCTTATCTCTTTTTATAAGTTTACACATCCAACAATGTATCTTCATTTCTTTCACCATTAACTTATGCCTATTTACTTATTTGATGAGTTAATACTTTGTTTCGTAAAGTATAACCGACTTAATTATTAAAGGTAAGATTTACCAAACTTAAGCGGTATATTATTTTCAAGACAAACAACATGATATGATATAAAATGAAGTCTAGATTTACATTATATTAAGTGATAATAATATAACATATTATATTCAATTATATTATAAACTATTCCATTTTGTTACATTATATTTCATTAATTAACATCTAACCAATTAAGCCTTAAAAGTTTACACACCTTAATCAACATTTCCACGACCCTTCTCATGGAAGGCCTATTATTAGGCAATTCCGAAGTACATAAAATTGCTATATTCAAAACCTTCTCCACTTGATCATAATCACAAGTTCTTTTATCCATTCTTGCATCCGTAAGCTCGTGTAAACCTGCAGAACACTTAATTCCGTCCATGGACGTTAAAGTGGCTTCTGTCACCCACCTAACTATATGCTTATTTTCCCCGAAAGACGGGTCGTATGGCCTCTTCCCGGTTATTAGTTCCATCAACACCACGCCATAGCTGTACACGTCACTCTTCTCTGTCACTTTTGACGTATAACCATACTCTGCAACGAAAAAAGTCAGAACTTGTGTAATATATGTAAGATTTGTGTTGATTAAAGCATAGCATCAATTACCAGGAGCGATATAGCCGTAGGAACCAGCCACATGAAACATGGTACAAGCGTCAGAGTCACCGACCTGATTTTGCAGAACCTTGGCCAACCCAAAATCGGCCAGGTGTGGTCTCATTTCACTGTCCAGCAATATGTTGTTGCTCTTCACGTCCCGGTGGACTATAGCCGGCACGCAGTCGTGGTGCAGATAAGCTAAGCCCTGCGCCGCCTTTACTGCCACCGTGAACCGCCGTGGCCAGTCCAACAAGCTTCCGCCTTTCTCTCCATGCAACACGTCACCTAAGCTACCGTTCTCCATATATTCATAGACCAACACTCTAAATTCTTCCCCACTGCAACACATCAACAGCTTCACTATGTTGGCATGCCGGATCAGACCCAACGTCTGAACCTCCGATCTGAATGCGGATTCTGTTTCGGGGCTCCGCGTTCCAGGGCCTAACAGTCTCTTCACCGCAACGATTTGACCCGTTTTTGTGTACACTTTGTAGACCTGCCCCGAACCGCCCGCTCCAATCCGATTCTCTTCTGACAAACCCGAAAATATCTCCTCTTGGTCGAACCCGAATCGTTGGAACACGGTTACGTCGCATTTGCGTCTCGGGTTCATGGATCTCGTTTTGTAGACCCGGAATGACGCCCCGACGAGAAATAAGAAACAAACGGCTATTAGTGCAACGCCCATGATAAACACAGGTCCGGGTTTCGGTTTTGGGCATGGAGGGAGACCATGAAGATCCGGACTACATAAATTCGGGTTACCCATCAAACTTGACAAGTATAACTCGTTACTGAACCCAAAAGGTACTCGACCACAGAGTCGATTATACGATACGTTGAACACATTAAGCTGCAACTTGGTCAACCCTGCCGGAATTTCTCCAGTTAACGAGTTAAAAGCGAGATTCAGATACATCAACACGGGCAGTTCAGCGAGTTCCGGTGGAATCTTGCCGGAAAATTGGTTTCGAGAAAAATTCAAATCTATTGCATCAATTAACGAACCAACTGACCTGGGAATCTCGCCGGAGAAGAAATTCTCCTGCAATTCAACCTTCTGTAACTTCTTCAATTGTGATATGCAAGACGGTAGTTCACCGGAGAGTTTATTGTTGCTCACATCGACGTTAATAAGCTCCTGTAACGTGCAAATTTCGGTCGGCAGCTCGCCGGAGAAGTTGTTGCCTGATATTTCAAGTTGAGTGAGTTTTCGAGCTCCGGCGATGTTAGGAAGTATCGGACCTTGAAGTTTGTTATTCGATAATTCAAGAAGGTTAAGCTTAGAGAGACCCCAGAAGTTGGTCGCCACCGGGCCGGATAGCTCGTTGTTACCTAGTCTAACATATGTTAAGCTACTGCATTCGCCGTAATTCTCCGGTAATCTCCCAGAGAAATGGTTGTTGAAAGCAATGAGTTGTTGGAGCTCATTTCGGTCACAGAGGAAAGAAGGTAAAGGGCCGGTGAAGCTGTTAGTAGAAACATCTATCTCGACCAAACCAGAGTATCGACCCAGATTCGCTGGTAATTTTCCTTTGAAGCTGTTGTTGAAGAGCTTTAGTTGAACTAGATTTGGATTCAATGCTAAGACTTCTGGAATTTCCCCTGTGAATTTGTTGTCGTTGAGATTCAACGATTCCAGTTTCATTGCAGCGATTTTCTCGGGTAATATCCCGGTGATGTTGTTCTGGGAAGCATCAAACTTGAGTAGAGTACTCAAATTTGATAAACTTTCAGGCAATCCACCGTATAATTGATTGTTATATAGCTCAATTTGTTCTATACTTCTTAACTGTGAAATCGTATCAGGAATCTTACCAGTGACAGAATTGGTGGATATGTCGAAATTTCGTAAAGACACAAGCTTTCCTATTGATTCCGGTATTTCACCAATAAGATTTGTGTTTGGGAGGAACAGGATCTCGAGGTTTGATAAATTACCGATGCTTTCCGGCAACGGACTTGGCTTGAACGGATTATAACCTAGTTGCAGTACAGATAATTGACTGAGATTGGATAAGAACGACGGAATAGAACCGTTCAGCAAGTTTGCTCCTAGATGCAGCTTTGTCAGTGACGGAAACTGACCAAAGCTTGCCGGGATTTCACCGGAGAAGTTGTTAAAGGAGAGATCCAGGACTTTTAGATCAGCAAAATTGTGTTGCAAGTCAGGCAACTCGCCAACGAACAGATTGCTGGAGAGGTTCAACACCTGAAGGTGTGAGCATGGAGAGAGGTGACGAGAAGTGAGAGTGCTGTTGAGGTAATTATCGGACAGAGTTAAGTTCAGGAGTGTCCGAATCAGACAGAGACCAGTTGGGAACTCTCCGGAGATACTGAAACCAGACAAGTCAATTGCAACGACGGACAGAGTTTGAGGATCACAGGTAATGCCACTCCAATTACAGGGGCTATGATCACTGCTTGAACCCCAGCTACTGAAGTTCCAATTCATGGAATTCTTGACCCTAATCAGGATTTCAGAGTCTGCTGTGAGGGAAAAACCCACAGAACAACACCATAGATAGGTACCGCACAGTATCAGAAGATCAAAAGGATTTAGCTTTTGAGTGGCGAAGTGCATGAACATGGTCAAAGGGCTTTAGGCTAAGTAATAGAGACAGAGAAGGAATGGTGAGGGTTTAAGGACTTGAAGCTTCATGCATGATGAGACAGCGACAAGTACGCGTGCAAAAGGGTTTCAGACAGAACAGAAGGCAATTTCAAAGTAAGACTTGTGTGCTTCGGAGAAGATGTTGGAGGAGACGCTGGTGTTTATATTGTCAAGAACTTTCAATTAAGAAATCGTGATTAGCTTAGCTTATAGAAAATGGTGATTAGATAATCATAAATCGCGATTAGGAGGCCGTGTGATTAGCCTGGCCTTTTCTCGAGAAAGCGACGGTATTCGGTAAACTAGGAATTGATGTGTAGTTCAAAAGTAGTTTAATAGGCGATAGATTTGGAGGGAAAAAGAATAATACATTCGTTAAAAAGTAGGCTTCACGGAAAAATCGTAAGATGCTTAAAAGTTAAAATCCACAATTAAAATATTGATTCGGTTTTATTGGTTTAATTTTGAATTATTAAACTTTTTGATTCAATTTATAATTTTATTTACTATAATAACAATAATTATTAAATCCGATTATTTTATTAATTAATTAGTTAATTTTTAGAAATTAATATATTCTTATAAAGTAAAATAAATCAATTAATTTCATTTAACAATCTCTTTTTCAATAAAACTTTAAACTAAAAACAACATCTTTCAATCATATTTCATATTATTTAATTTGTATTCAATGTTCAGATGATATTATGATGATTCAATATCGGTTAAAATTTTTAAACTTTAAATCTCTTGTCTTTTCGAATTAAATTCTAGTCTAATTTTTAAAATAATGGCTAATATCTAGAAGATGAAATTTAGCCATAAATTAATAAAATATGGCTTATTATCCATGTTTTAAAAATTAAATTGAAAATTTTGAACAGATAATTTTTTTTGTTTGGTTTTAAATTTTTTGTTTTATTTAGTTTAATAATTTTTATTGTTAAAAACCGATCATTTTAAATTGATAAGTTTTTATAAATCAAAATAAACTAATTTTTATTTAATAGACTTTTTTCAATTAAAATTTAAATTTTTCGATTAGTAAGAATAATCTTTTTCAATTTTTTTTAAATTATTCAATTTTATTTAATCTTTAACTGATTTAAGAAAGTATAATATCAGTTGAATATTTTAAATTTTAAATTTTCTACCTTACTGGTTTAACTTCTGGTATGGGTTAAAAAACATAGGTTACTATTGTATATATTTAATAATTTATCTAAATTATATCTAAAACATAGTAATTGCAATGCAGTAGCAATTATTTTTAATTCAATATTTTAATTATTAAACACTTTGATTAAATTTCTCAAAATTTAATAATTATTGTATATTTATATAAATGGATAAAAGACAAAAAAAATTCTACATCAAACATGAACTAATCAAATGTCACTATTACGTTAACTCATCTCAACTATTAAACTCAATCTAAATAAATTAAATTTGACTTAAAATCATAATTTACAATAATTATAAAAATTATTTATTTGAGTTATATTTAGGTAGCTCGATTCAAATTTAAGAGTTGTATTAAATCGTTGTGTATATATATATATATATATTTGATTTGTTAACATTTTTTACCCGAAGTATAAAAGAATTGATTTTTCTATAAAATTGAAAATTAAATGAAAATTTTTCGAAAATTTTAAATATTAAATTTTGTAATGTTTTCTTAAACTATAAGTGAGATTTGTGTCTTTTATTTTAAAATTAATATTTTCAACTGATATTTTATGCGACGTTATGATGGGCCTGTCTTAATTTTACAGACGATATTATGGAATAAGGGTACTGATAAGGTTGGAATAACCGAATAAGTCCATCTAAGAACAAAATCCTCTCCATATGTGTACCGAATTTGGGATGAAAATCTGCCCATATGTAAGTTTGGAAGGTTCCGTATACACATTGAAATGACATTTGCGTTAAAAGGAGTCGAAAGCATCGGAGGGAATAAGTGCCAAACTGTACCATATGTTCGTCAAGGGAAGGATCCAATGCCAACTAAAGCGGAAAGTATAATCCAACTTAGAGGAGAGAAAAGGGATGACATTTTCCGAGCAATTTCTTGTATATTTCTACGAGTTAAACGTATAATTTGTACGAAGTGTAGACTTTATTTGATTTTGTTATCGATGTGGGACACGAATGGCTCGATTGTCAGTGCCATTAAATGTAAGGTTGAAACGGATCTCCTGCTTTGAGCCGAAAAACGAAAACTTCCAAGTCTGAAAGGGAAAAAAGTTTGCAGTAGAAAGCGGATATAATATATTGTTCGTCGCTGCTTCCAGACGAAGCGATGCTATGCGTCACGGTGCAGACGAAGCGATGCTATGCGTCACGGTGAAGAATCAGTTGTCCAATTCATCAACCACCGATTTTCAGTACCCAAGAAATTGCTTGGAGACTAGAGCCTGAGGTTCTAAGGTCCCAAGTTACATCTCTTTATCTGCATACAAAAATTGTTGGAGCAGTTCACCTGCTATTCACTAAAATAGTAACTCATAATCTGAAACCAAAATTGTTACCTTTACCTGGTAAGCTTCCATAGAGTTTCCGAATTCAGAAAATGCACACTAGTTTTATTATTTGCTTTACCAAAGTAGGGAACCAAATTAATTGATACTTTATTTGGTTGGGTTTATATCAGGAGAGCTTTTGTTAGTAGAGTTTTTCTGAGAAAAACTTTTCTAAGAAACCAATTAACTGTTATTTAAAAAAGAACTTTTTTTGAAAGAGCTACGTACAGTAGACTGTTTGGCAACATAAAAATAAAAGACACTTTTAATTTTAACTATATTTTATTTTATAATAAAAATTATTTTATAAATATTATTTAAAATATATTAAAAAAATATGCAAAGCACAATATATTAATTATTATATAATTTTAAATTATATAAAATAAAAATAAAAATATATCTAACCAAATCTTTTATATAAATTATAGCATAAGTAAACTAATATCGAAAATAAATATTAAAACATATAAAAAAGTCAAATAATATTATATAAATCTCAAAATAAATATCCAAGTTGAGTAAATAGTTAAATACATAATAAACGAGAATATGAGTTTGTAGGTATTGTGGGAATTATGTGTAAAACATAAGAGCAAAATGGACTAAAAATAAACTCATTAATTAATCTGAAAAATCTACCTGAAAAAGTACTTTTTTGAGAACCTCCTAATTTAAGCTTTTTAAAAAGTTGCACTTTGACTACCAAAAAAGTCATATATATTAAAGAAGTGTTTTTTTTATTTTACAACCAAACACTCATTAAAAAAAAAAGCTTTTATGGTGGAGAAAAATACTTATAGGCTCTCAAAAGCTCATCCAAACAAGCACTTATTCTCACATATGTGGCTAAAGTAAATGTGTGAATTTGGATATTTTTTCCCTAAAAATATCTTAGTAACATTATGAAACACGACCAACTTTGCACAAATTGTTTTAGCAAACTCCTATTGCTCTTTTATCAACAAGTAAGTCTTTTGAGAATCTTTTTGTCTTAACATGATGAATGTCTTAACATAGTTGGATGCTAACTTTAGCATCTTGAATGTTGAATTTTATTTGGATGGAAAATACAAAAACAAACTTCTTTATGCATGAAATGTGTTATTTTTATGCAATTCCTCTGAAAATTTGAACTCTTTTAGGCATCACACTCCAATATGCTATGATGTTTTGGATTGCTTCTACTTCCTTTATTACCTCTAACTCATCCTTCACAATCATATTCATTATATATGCAAAATAACGCATATGTAATAATCTCCTATGCATTAGGAAGGTTATATCAAACCATAACTTTTTCTTCACTTTTTTTTTATCATACCACCATTTATGCTGCAATTTTCTAAAGTTATGACTGAGAGCTTAATGTTAGTGTTCCAATATATTGAGCATTCAACAAATATCGTTATCAACTTTTCACTTGTATGTGATATCAATGTATAAATAAACCTACCATTTAAAAACATAAGAAAATATCAATTATAACATAATCAATGAACAAATGATAAAAATTAAAGAATATCTTTTACCTAAGGGGTCGACTGCATAAAATAATATGTTATCATTGCCATACAACCTTTGTTTTAGTTATCAGTTGTCCATTTATCTAAAGTGATAAAAACTTATTTGTGATTACTTGATAATGTCATTAATATCAATTTGTTTTGTCTTTATAAATCTTGAATTTGTCTTTCTTCGTGGAATTATGAGTTGAGATCTTGAAGGTCAATATGAATGAATTGGCAAACATTTTGAAGTTTTGACTATCGACAATGGAGAGTGGATATTCATTGAAAATAATTATCTTGGCTAGAGAATGCTTTAATCTGTTGCAGTCATAAGTTGTGTGGTAGTCATAAGTTATGGCAATCATTTCACTCTTCTCTTTCATTAGGTTAGGGATGAAAAAAATATTTGATCCCCTAATACTATTTTCCTTCTATTGCAGGAGTCTATATATCTCTTTAAATGAGGTATTCCACCTTTATAACTCCTAACTAATATCTTTTGAAAATACTTACATTTAACTTTTTCAACTACACTACTTGATCTACTTCATGAAGTGATTCCAAACATCGCTTCTTTAACCCAAAAATTCAGTTCCTTCAACTTGAACTATTTTTTAACTCAGTATATTACAAGGCACTAGTT
>JANITX010000212.1:6073319-6084572 GCA_027564395.1 Erythroxylum ulei | reverse complement strand
AAATATTCTCCCTAATTACTTCAGGGTGATGAATCATATCTTGATCACTCAACTATCTCCATATAGTTCATGTTACATCCAATGACTATCGATTAAACGACCTATAATTAAATAGATCATAAGTAGTATCAAAACATAGCAATCCTCATTCAAGATAACTTTGATGACCTCAAGTCAAAGGATCACTTATATAATCATCACAATGAGAATTTCATAAACTTACAAGTAATGTCCAAATAGATTTCTCATATCGGGTCTATTCAGTGAACTTGTTTTCTAGTAAGCATTCACACGTTTGTTTAAGTATCTCTATATTTTAACTTATGAGATCGATTCCTTCCTTCATAAGGAAAAACAAAACGTGTGCTAGTCTTTTTACGTTCTATTAATGTCTAATCTTAATAGAACAATGATTAGAAACATTAAGAAATAATACATAAATGCAATATTAATCTCATTAAAATTTCATTTGCAATGTACAATTATCCCATGAACTTTTTCATATACATTTAAACATGTACAAAAAAAAGAATGCCTTTAAATAATTTGTCATTAAACTACAACCAAAGCAATTGGTTGCAGTTCTATTATTCATATATCAATTATTAAGACACTATTCAATTATCTTATAATATTTTCTATTTCGTATATAATTTTTCTATAGTTATATTTTCCAAATGAATAGAGCTAAATGGTAACATATATAAGCTATAACAAGCAATCGCATATATAAGATCAAATTATAAAACCCAGGACAAAAATATTCTTACTATTTCAATTTTAAAGTTTTAGTCTTCCAATTATTAAAATTTTTGTTAATCATTCTATGTTGGAATATAAAGAGAAGACCGGTAAAATTACTCCTTTGCAACTATAAAGTTACAGGTTCAAGTTACAAAAACAACCTCTTTATAATTATGCACCGGATAAATTGACTTTTCTCTATGAGAATATTTTTAACAAAAATCCTACGTAGACATAAAATAAAATAGGAATTTTGAGAAAATTAATAATTATTTACAATACATCTTAATAGAAAAATGTGATTTTCAAATCTTCGTTGTTAATTAATACGATGGATTACTATTTTGTGCCCTCATACCATTGACTGGTGGAGTATCCTTGCATTTGTAGACCTAAAACAAACAATCTAAGCATTGTGAAAAGGTTAAAACGTGATGCCAAACGAATATCTCAAACTATCATCGATCCCAAGTATCAAGTAGAGCATGAAACATTGTACACATAATAAATCTTTCATTATAACATGTGAACGTATCAGCAGACAAGGTCCAGTCTAAATAGAGCATGAAACACGTACTGTTTGTCCCAGATACAGGCAGCATGTTTGTATTCATTATTACTATATGCGCTGTAAGGAATCACGACAAACATATATTGCTCGACTGGTTCGATAAAAGAGAAGTGGTTACAAGTTTTATCGATATAAAATGCCAGGAAATGACTCTGTATGCAGCTATAATTTCCCATTAGAAACGGAGTGGCTTAAGCTTAATTCATTGTTGCTGATACAAAATGGAAGTAATATTGAGTATGATACTTTCTTGCAAGTTCGTCAGGGAAACAAACATCTGTCCAATACAGGTTTAAGTTGCAAAAAGTTTATGAACTTGTCGACAAACATCTTCTGTCAAATCCAGGTTAAGTTACAGAAAGTTTATGAACTTGTCAACAAACTTCTTCTGTCAAATAAAGGTTTACGTTACAGAAAGTTTATGAACTTGTCGACAAACATCTTCTGGCAAATACAGGTTAAGCTACAGAAAGTTTATGTATACAAGCTAACAGTGAGAACAATCTTTGGGAAGTTCATGCAGATGCTTTGGTGCTATCGAAATGTAAATACTAAGTCAAAAAGCACGCCGGCTGAGATCAGGGCAGAGATGCTAGCTGAAAATAAAGAATTGCAAAACAACACTTCTCTGCAGCTAGCTAGAAACAACTTTTGTTTGTCCAATTAAACCGCAACCTGAGGCCTCAAAGGAACAAACAAAGATCCACTCTTGGAAACTAGTGCAGTCTAATGAATTCCACAGGTGATATTCAAAAAGAAGATGACTTGAAGTGCATAGCAATCACTGAAAGATACAAGGGCCATAGCACAAAATGGGAAGAACTTGAATCATCACTAGCATGCAAAGGGCATGATAATCCATTTCATGTACATACGGAAAAGATTTAAGGATCAGGACCTACAGTGAATAAATCAAATTCAAGACCTGTTTGATAGTTATTCATATTGATCGATGAACCCCTTTGTCTCTCTTCCAATAATCTGAAGAATTAAACTCAATTGCAAAATATAGTAAAAAAGGAGGTACTACTACACGAAAAAAAAGCTAAAATTAAGTGCAGGGCTATTGCTACAAATGCCTGGCTCCATCCTGTCTGCCTTTCTGTGAATGCTCTTGCTGTAAAAGAAAGAGAGAAAGAAAAGAAAGAGAAGGTTACATCTTAGTATAGTCTTCACCTACATTAAGAATTCACCCAAATGACCCTTGTGTCTCTTTCTTGACAAGGGTAGTGAAGTCATTGAAGATTGCCCAGAAGGAACTGACCCAAATGAGTGGTTGAGAAAGATGAGAAGTGCTAGTCCTCATGAGCCATTTCTGATCTTTTGTTCTAACTCGAACCCCACAAGTAACTCCATCTCTCCATATATCTGGTTCAAATAAAAAGCTTGTGTCTTTATAAAGAGATGGCCGAAGCAGAGAGTGTTTTAAATGGAAGGTTTTAAAGAGGGGTCCCATGTATCCAAGTGAAGAAGAAGAGTCACTACCTCTCTTATTTTTTTATGGCTGTGATTTGGAGAAGAAGGCACGAGTCACAATGTATGTGTGTGTTTCGTTTTTCTGGTATTTAAGTGGCCGGTGAAAGGCTCTTTTCAACTTACCCTTTGGTCCGTTTTTTCTGGTAAGACAAACTCTCTCTTTCAATGGTCCCATGCCTACCTATTAATTATTCCATTTGGGTCACTGTACAGACAAGACAACCAGAATGCCATGGAGTTTTGTATGCTAATTTCTGTTCCTTTTGGTCTGTTATGGTGCAATTACTTCTGCTTAATACAAGTCCCAGAATTTAGTTCTTACTCATCTCCATTTCTCTGTTCAATTTTTGTCGTTTCAACTGTTAGATTACACCTGGGAATCAATCCAAAATGATCAATCTCCCCCTCATCCTTTTGGACATGGCCTCTTCTTCTGTTATTACCACTAATGAACATAGTTTCACCTAAATGGATATGGTTTGGTGGCTTGGTTGAAGAGACTATATGCAAAGAGATAGATTAAGTTGGTCTTCTTCCTATTGTTAAGTATATATTTCTAGTCTAACGACATATAATTATAATTTTAAATGTAATATTGGAATTACAAATAAGATAAATTAAATTCATTTGATCAATTTAAGTTTGATTTAAATTTAATTAAAATCAATTTAAAAATATGATAGTTATTGTAATTAATTGTATTAAAATATGATCTTTCCCATCATTTATATTTAAATAATATTATTTGGATTTCGATTTAAACTTACTCTAATAGATTTTAGATTGCATAATTAAGAAATCAGGTCAAATTAGATTATAAATAACTCAAAATTAACCTAATTAATTATAATCTCCAATTATGATCAAATAGATTACCAAAATTAGGGATGACAATAGGCTGACCCAAGAGTCAATCCCGCCAATTTTTAAATAATTTTTAAAAAATTAAAATTATAAAACAACGTCTTTTTTAATTGAATCTAGGCTTAAGTTGCCTAGGTCTAAATCTACTCCAAGTTCAACTCTTCTAAATAAAATGATGTTGTTTTATCTAAAATAGTTAAACCTCAAATTAACCTAGACTTGACCTATAACTTGACCCCTTGAGAACACTTAGAATCTAAAACCTTGTGCCGCCCGTTGCCATCCCTTATCAAAATTTAGTGTATTGTCTCCAACCCCACTAAAATTGTATTACGTTAAGGCAAAAATGGGGGTGGAGATGTTGTGCCTTATACGTTAATGATCCTCTACATTCAAAGTAACCCACAAAAGGTTCCTTCCTCCGATTATGTCACTCCAAAAGTGACATTCCTCTTCTAGAAGTATATTACTTTCTATCTAGTGGTTGTAGTGGCTCATTGTCACTCACCAATTGATCACATCATCATTTCTTGGACAAATCCTACATCCGATTTTGTACGAATATTTGGGTTACCTTAAAGCGTATTTATATGACCCTAAAGGACTGAGATTTTTACTTATTGAGATACTATTTGTACAAAAATTTTGAATAGGTGTAAGGAATTTAATATCGGACAAGTATGAGAATATTCAACAATTTATAATAGTATGTCAATCTTCTCTTCTTAAACTAACTTTTGAGGGTGAGTTAGGCCTTCTAATATGGTATCAGAGTTTGCTTGTCTCGATTGTTTGGAGCGATGTCCGGTCCTGTCTCTTTGCCCGATATGTCCATCAGATGTCCAGTCTTACTTTAGACTGAGAGGGGTATATCAAGAATCCCACATTAGACAAGTACGAAAGCATTCAACAATTTATAATGTGTACAAACCTCCCTTTCTTGAGCTAACTTTTGGGGGTGAGTTAAGCTTTCTAACAATAGGAGAAATCAATAATTAAAATTAAGTTATTATTATTATTTTCGCATTTTGTAATAATTCAAAAAGAAGTCTTAACTATAAATTGTTCAATCTTTTGTATTCGGCAAATTTGAGCATTAATTTGAAAAACTGACCAACACAAATAAGTTTTCATTTTCATTTTTAAATGTACTTAAAAGTCCTAAATTAGATTTTAGATACCAGTTAATAAATTCACAATTTTAGATTATAAATATATTTTGACGCTTTTATTCAATTTTACCTTTTTAAAATTTTATCAATTCTTTATTATGTATAGGAAAACTAAAAGAAATAAATATTCTACACTGAGCTAATTTGATTTTTTTAATGTGTTTTACGTGAAAGTGGACAACATAGTTATATGCATGAACTAGTGCTAAATGTAAGGATTTGAGTTTATCATATCCGTGGGGATTACAACAAAGTGATAAGTTTTAAATCAATAGAATTACAATAAAGTGGTAAAATATAGATCAATAAAGATAGGAAGAGATTATTAAGGTGAATATCTCCTAACAACTGTCGAGATCTTAAAGGCTTTCTCAGTATATTAGTGAGTTATTGAGAAGTCGGTATGTGAAGAATTATAAAGACTTATTGGCAACTAAATCTTTAACAAAATGAATGTTAATCTTAATATTTGTGGTACGAGCATGAGATACCCTCTTAGATTATCACAAATACAAGAGTGACTTGATGTCGGATTTACCAATTTCACTGACAAGAGGATTGATCCAACATAATTCAATAGCAATAAAGGCAATACTCATGTATTCAACTTCATTATTGGACTTCTCAATAGTAGGTTACTTCTTGGAAATTTAAGAAATCAGGGCACTTAAAAATTATAATTACCAAATGTAGGTCAACGATTATCAAGACAATTGGCACAATCAACATTTGAATAATCATGTAAGGTTAAATGATTTAAGTTTGGTTAAATGAAGGCATAGGTTGGAGTGGAGCAAAGGTACCATAAAATGCATTAAATAGTTGTCCAGTGGACATCAATAGGGCAGTTCAAGAATTGAGAAACCTTGTTAACAATAAATTGTACATCTGGTCTAGTGAGACAAAGATATTAAAGGGATCTAATATAACTATGGTATTTAATAGGGTAGGTAAGGATCAGCTAGTGGGAGTAGAGATAGGTTATGAAGAAGCACAGAGCTGGACAGAGAAGATCACGAGTATATTTGAATTAAGTGAGAAGAAGACCAATCGATGTAAATGTGGTTTTAATTCCAAGCGAGTAGTAAAGAGGAGTCTTTAATGGTAAAGGTAGTGTGGAAATCAAGAAAGAAAGTCTAGAAATTTTTTTTAAGAAGAATTGTTATCAAGATATCATCCATCTAAACAAGAATAAAGTGATATGAGTAGAGTTAGAGTGAATAAAAGAGAAATATTTGCTTCGGATGAAATAAATCCAAGGTCTGTGAGTTTTTCACTTAATTTGTGAAACTAGGCATTGGGGGCAATGTTTGAGACTATAAAGAGCCTTGTGAAGACAACAAATACAATGAGAATGATGAGCACCAACAAAACCAAGAAGTTGACGCGTGAAAATAGGTTTTTGAGGATTTCTCTGTAAAAATCCATTGCTGACATCAAGCTGATGAATCGACCAATTTTTAGCCAAAGCAAGAGTAACAATGATGTGAGTTATAGTTGGTTTGATGACTAGACTAAAAGTGCTAGTGTAATCAAGACTAGGGGATTAATGATAATCTTTCGCAACATGTCAAGCTTTCTAGCAATTAAGAATACCATGAGGGTTAAGTTTGGCTTGAAAAATCCATTTTCAATTAAATATATTTACACATAAAGGAGGAGGAATAAGAAACCAAGAGTTGTTGTGATGGAGAGCCTTGAACTCAGTAAGCTTTGCTTGATGCTGGTGAGAAAATTTGTTTACTTGAGTAAATGAAGTGGGATTAAGTATAGGAGATGAATGAGTGGTGGTGTTGTAAGTAATATGATTAGGAAAAGTTTTGAGTTTGTGAGTACAATTACAAGTTTGAGTAACCATTATGTGAGAGGGAGGTGACACCGGTTGAGGTTCTAGTAATGGTGACTAGAGAGGTGATATTGAAGCAACAGGTGATTCTAGAGTTATGGTGAAGAAATTGGTAATGTAATGATTTTTGGATTCATTTTATGATTAAGTTTGATATTTATTGTTATGCTTGTGTAGATAGATTGGTATAGATGACAGAGTCGAGAGAGGTCAAAGAACTTAATAAAAAATGTGAAGAATATAATCATGTGAGCTCTAATACCATGAAAGGAATAAATATATAGTGTAATTGAGGTAATTTGTATTTTTTAGTGTGTTTTACATGAAGGTGTACAACGGTATTTATTTATGTAAACCAGTGCTAAATGTAGGGATTTGAATTTATCATATCTAAACGAATTATAAGCAAGTGATAAGATTTAAACAAATGGAATTATAACAAAGTGATGAGATTTAATCAAATGGAATTACAACAAAGTGATAATATTTAAATCAATAAAGATGCGAAGAGATTATTAAGGTAGATCTCTACTAACAAAAAATAAGAAATCATTATCTTAGTAATTTGTATGGTTAATGTTAACCTAAGATAGGTTCCAATCGATGTTTTAATGATAACAAAAAAAATTTATTACTAATGAGTTTATTATTTTGATGAAAAGCAATATAAGAACAAAATAAATTCATAAACTCAAGAAAATAAATTGTGAAGTTGAAGTTTGTAACTATCAAAAATAAGATCAAATCAAGAATAAAAGATGATCAAGACTTAGCAAGGTCATTCTTTAGTTTGTAAGTTAATTATGATATCATCTAATCACTTTGAAGTTTTAAAAAGCTCATTATGTATAAACATTTCATTTCACTTAACAACATGAGTCTTTACATTCATTAAAAGACATTGAAGTTTTTATTTTTAATAGAAAAACATCTTGATCTTTCAAAGTCTTTAGGGAGCATTTTTGAAATGTTACAAAAATGTTTTTTATTTTTTGTATATATTTT
This sequence comes from Erythroxylum ulei, assembly GCA_027564395.1. NCBI lineage: Eukaryota > Viridiplantae > Streptophyta > Magnoliopsida > Malpighiales > Erythroxylaceae > Erythroxylum > Erythroxylum ulei. The sequence continues at coordinate 6,076,894 of JANITX010000212.1, read as the reverse complement.
TTCTAGATACAAGAGAATGATTATATAACATATACAAGAAATCTATTATGGAAAGCTATTAACTACTATACACAAATTTAGGCTATGCACCTGGTATTCCATACAAGAAAATATTCCTATAATCTTTCCACAAAATCTTCTATTAACAGCTCACGCCAACACTCCCTCTCAATTTGGTGCATAGATGTCTCCAATGCCTAACTTTTCTAAAGAGTTATAAAAAACCTTGCTTGAAACAACCTTTGTAAAGGTGTTTGCTAACTGAACTTCTGATTTGACAAAAGGAAATTGAATTATCTTAGCATCAAGCTTTTCCTTGATGAAATGTCGATCTACTTCAATATGTTTTGTTCGGTCATGTTGAACTGGGTTTTGTGCAATCTCTATAGCTACTTTATTATCACAAAATAAATTCATTGTAGAGCTTGATGAATAACCAATTTATTAAAGTAACCTCTTTAACCAAAGAAGTTCGCGAAGTTGTTTAGCTATGCCTCTAAACTCAGCTTCTGCAGTAGACAAAGCAACCACCTTTTGTTTCTTGCTTCTCCATGTGACTAAATTTCCATCGTCAAAGTTGAAATAGCCTAATGTAGAATTCCTGTCCGTAATACTTCCAGCTCAGTTAGCATCTGTGTAGCCACTAATATTTAAATGATTATGTTTTTTGAACATAAGCCTTTTTCTTGAGGAAGAATTTAAATATCGTAATATCCATAGCACTGCATTCATGTGATCCTCACTAGGATTATGCATAAACTAACTCACCAAACTCGCAGCATAGGCAATATCTGGTCTGGTATGAGACAAATAAATCAATTTTCCTACAAGTCATTAGTACCTTTCTCTATTTGTGGGTATTTCATTTGGGTTTACTCCCAATCTATGATTATGAACCATTGGTGTGTCTGCAGGCTTACATTCAAGCATTCCTGTTTCAGGCAACAAATCAAGAACGTATTTTCTTTGTGAGAGAAATATTCCTTGACTTGACCGAGCTACTTCAATACCCAAAAAATATTTTAATCCCCCAAGATTCTTCATTTCAAATTTAGTTGTCAAATGCTTCTGCAAGCTAGAGATTTCTTCCTCATCATTCCCTATAATTATCATATTATCAACATATATTGTTAAAGCCGTCACCATTCTATTTCGATGCTTTAAGAATAGAGTATGATTTGAATTACTCTGCTTAAAATCGTGCTTCTTCATAGCCAGACTAAATCGTCCAAACCATGCTCTGGGGGATTGTTTTAGTCTATATAGTGCCTTCTGCAACTTACATATAACTCCAATTTGTGGTGATGTTGTGAACCCATTGGAATATCTATATAAACTTCTTCAACAATATTCCTATGAAAAAAGACATTTTTGACATCGAATTGATGTAATGGCTAGTTTAAATTTGCAGCTAGAGACAACAACACTCTAACAATGTTCAACTTTGCAACTGGTGAAAAAGTCTCTTAATAGTTACTCCATATACTTGGGTGTATCCTTTCATCACCAATCTTGCCTTGTATCTATCTACTGACCCATTTGCCTTGTATTTAATGGAGAACACCTATCTACACCCCACTGTTTTCTTTCCTTTGGGAATTGGCATGAGCTTCCATGCATCATTCTTCTTCAATGCTGTCATTTCTTAATTATTGTTTGGGTCCATTTGTAGTCATTCAAGGCCTTATGTACTGTACTTGGAACATACTCAGATGATAACTTGTGCTCAATTGCTTTGAGGGGTAGTGATAGTTTTTGGGTACAAACATGATGGGCAATTGGATACTTTGATTTCTTTTCTCCATGATCAGGTGAATATCAATTTGGTGGCTGACCATGATTGTGCCTGAAAGGTAACTTGTAGCCAACATAATCATCTATAGTATTATTGGGAGAATAGTTTAGATTTTGTACCTCAATAATGTTCTTAGGAGAGTGGTTGTCGTTTGGTACGATAGGGGGTTATTCTTATATAGGGTACTGCTTTTGCTCATTCCAAGTATCAACACCATACTTTCATCTCTTGGTAGCATCATTATCATCATTGATTCCATATGACTTGTTGGAAGTAGTTCAATCATAGCACCACTGTGATTTTCAAAGCTTGGCCAACGTTCCCAACCATCCACCATTTGCTCTTCATTTAGATACTCCCCCTAAATACAAGAATAAGAACTGATTTTTGCAAATAAAGTTTCATATTCAAGAAAGGTGACATCCATTGTGATATAAAGATGTCCGGTAGTGGGATCATAGCACCGATAGCCTTTCTTGTGTTTTGCATATCCTAGGAAAACACAATGAATAACACATGGATCAAGTTTTGTTCACTGGTTCTTATGAAGGTGAACATAAGCAACGTATCCAATATTTGTGGAGGAAGCATTAAGACGAAGGGTAAATGGAACATGATGAGTAAGAGCTTGCAGTAAAGTTTCAAAATTCAAGACTTAAGATGGTATTCGATTCAACAAGTAGACTGCAGTAACGATTGCATCTATCCAATACCGTCGGGGTGCATGTGCTACTATTAACAATGCTCTCATTGTTTCAAGAATACGTCTATTCTTTTACTATGCAACACCATTTTGTTGTGATGTTTGAGATCATGTTGTTTCATGATAAAGACCATGTGCTTGAAAATATTCTCGTAACTCATTATTGTCATATTCCTTGTCGTTGTCAAATCGAAGAATCTGGATTTTAGCAGAGAATTAAGTCTTGAGCATATTATGAAAAGAACGAAATATTCTAAACACTTCACTCTTGTTTTTCATCAAATAAAACCAAGTCATTCGTGTGCAATCATCCACAAAAGTCCCAAACCATCTAACATCTAAAGAAATTAAGATAGGAGCTAGACACTAAACATCTGAGTGTATTAACGTAAATGGAGTCCCACATTTTTCAATCTTATTGGATAAGATACACGATGACTCTTGGATAGAATGCAAGTTTCGTACCTAAAATCATATTCATGTAGGGTGGAAAAAAAACTTGGAAACAATTGCTTCAAGTAAGAAAATGATGGGTGCCCCAATCGACGATGCCATAACCAAATCTGTCATTCTTTATCACTAGTTTGACTCACAATATTTGCCTGACCAAAACTGAAATCATCCATATAGTACAACCCCTCCCTTTTAGTACCACGATCAATAATCTGCTTGGTGAGAATATCCTGGAACAAACAAAAATTTGGATAATTTTGTGCACAAAAATTTAATTCCTTTGTAACTTAAAAGGAACTTGGCCGACAGATAATAATTTATTGGAAAAAGATGGAACTAATAAATTATGTACTAATGAAATAGAGGATGAAAGTGCCACTCTCCCAGCCCTTATAACTGGGTATGTTGCTCCATTAGCATTAGCAATGCACGTCCGTTTTGATTGAGTGGTTTAGACAAAATCTTGTGAATCAAATGTCATGTAATCAGTTACCCTGGAATCAATAATCCAACCATGGTTACCTGAATCATTAAGGGCCACTGATTTTGTTGGACCCCGAGCCTTAAGTGGCAATTTAGAGATATGAAATGAAATTCAATGAGTGTTTTGTATATGTATTATGT
>JANITX010000212.1:6063218-6073219 GCA_027564395.1 Erythroxylum ulei | reverse complement strand
GAGAACAGTGCAGGAAGCAAAAAACAAGAAAGAGGGGAGGGATGCTATGATGACTGAAATGAAGGCCCGAGAAAAGAACGAGACATGGGAGATTTGTAAACTTTAGTGGGGTGCAAATGGGTATTTTCCATAAAGCACAAGGCAGATGGAACGGTGGAGCGGTATAAGGCACGACTTGTGGCGAAAGGGTACACGCAAACATACGGAGTTGACTATTCAGAAACGTTTTCTCCAGTAGCAAAGATAGACAGCATCAGAGTCCTGTTCTCATTAGCAGCAAACCTGGACTGGCCACTCCAGCAATTTGATGTAAAAAATGCCTTTCTCCATGGAGACCTTAAAGAAGAGGTGTATATGGAGGGACCTCCGGATTTACAGATGGGATCCAGAAGGGAAGAGTGTGCAGACTGAAAAAGGCACTGTACGAACTAAAACAATCTCCGAGGGCTTGGTTTGGAAGGTTTACGGTTGCAATGAAGAGGTATGGGTACAAGCAGAGTAACTCAGACCATACTCTCTTTCTCAAGAAGAGGGGGAGTCTGATTACTTGTCTTATTATTTAAATAGACGACATGATAATCACTGGAAGTGATAAACAAGAGATTGCAGGGCTCAGGGAGAGGTTATTTGAAGAATTCGAAATGAAGGATCTTGGAGGGTTAAAGTACTTTCTGGGAATTGAGGTACTGAGATCGAAGACAGGAATCTTTATATCACAAAGAAAGTACATCCTGGATTTACTCACAGAAACAGGGCTAGTTGACTGCAAAACAGCAGAGACTCCAATGGTAGTAAATCACGGCCTGCAGATTAAAGAAGATGGGGAACCTAAAGATCGGGAGAAGTATCAGAGACTGGTGGGAAAGCTAATCTATCTTGCCCACACTCGACCAGACATAGCATATGCTGTCGGAGTCATCAGTCAGTTTATGCATAGTCCACAGGAAGATCATATGGAAGCAGCTCTCAAGATTGTGAGATATCTAAAGGGATCAGCGAGCCGGGGTATAATCTTCAAGAAGAGTGGTCATCTAGAGATATAAGGTTATACAGATGCAGACTGGGCCGGGAATCCAAATGATAGAAAATCAACTGCAGGATACTTCACTATGGTCGGTGGCAACTTAGTCACTTGGAGGAGCAAAAAGCAAAAGGTGGTTGCACTATCCAGCGCAGAGGCAGAGTTTCGTGGAATTGCATGAGGGCTAGCTGAAGTCCTCTGGATCCGGAAGTTGATGATAGAGCTTGGGTTCCCACCCAAAGGCATGAGTAGACTACTATGCGACAATAAGGCAGCCATAAGTATTTCAGAAAACCCTGTCCAGCATGATCAGACAAAGCATATTGAGGTGGATCGACACTTCATCAAGGAGAAATTGGAAGGGGGCATCATTGATCTACCATATGTTGGCTCAGAAGACCAATTGGCGGACATTTTGACCAAGGCAGTCAATGGCAGGATTTTCAATACAGTTTTGGGCAAGTTGGGTATTGGAGATCCCACTACTCAACTTGAGGGAGTGTTAGAATATTCTACGAAATCACGTAGAATCAGGATCAGATTATGCCTTAATTGTGTACATCAAGAGAATATCACACATTGACTACAGAATAGTTACCATAGTTGGCTAGCCTAATGTACTGTATTTAGACAGAGTCTGTACATGGAAAAATTATCAATGAAAAATGGAAGAATTTTTCTCCCAAATCTGGTTGTTACCATTGTAAGATCGAAAAGAACTTAGTTTACACGTATTGTGTGATTGTTACTAAATGCTTCATATTACTTGGTTTTTATGGATCGTTTTTTATAATTTTAGGTCAAGCCTCCGTGCATTTTCACGTAGTAGGAAATTGAGTACTTAACAAATCGTATTCAAAATGGTGGGACAGAAGTTAAAGTAAAAAGAAATGTTACTTATTGCTTCTATTGAATTTAAGGCTATTGTGAGTTTGTTGAAAGACGGATAAAGTTCTTAGGCTTAACTTGGGGATGCGAAGCATGTAAATCTTTCTGCTGACATCCTTCTATACTTTGAAATTGGGTTTCCATATAATTTTCCCAAGTGGCCTACAACTAGTTCAGAGCATTTCCTAGTCAAATATATTCTTTGTTTTGTCTCTCCCTTCTACCTACTTTTTGTGTTAGGGTTGGGTGATCTTGAAGGAGGGGACAAGAAAGAGAGCGGTTTGGATTCATGGACCCCAGTTATGGTTGCATCACTAAGTTTGTGACATGGATCAACTTTCCTACTGCTAGAGTTGTCATATGCAACCATCATAAACCTCAGTTATGGTGTCTGATGGTTGCAACGCATAAAGAGTTGCTAGATAGTGAATGAAACATTCAGGGTCTTTATTAGAGGGAAGGGCCATATCGATCAGGGGGTGACTAGCATTCTGTATTGCTTCATGGAATATTGTTTATAGGCATTGGTTAGTTTGGTTTGGTATGATTTTAGTTTGCTATTTGATTGGAATCCTGCCATTTCTTAGACTGTGTTTGAGTCTTCACTGTGACATGCCTCTAGGCTAAAGCTGGATTAGGTTCTGCGACATTGTCAATGGCTAGTAATTTGTCCTTTTTCATTTTATTAATTTATTTCCACTTAATTCCAAAATTTTACTTGCGTTGTATGGTCAAAATCAAATAAGCATGACAAATTGCAGGCATATGCACTTTCTTATGTCTCTTTCTTGACAAGGGTAGTGAAGTCACTGAAGATTAACCAGAAGGAACTGACCCAAATGGGTGGTTGAGAAAGATGGGAAGTGCCGGTCCTCATGAGCCATTTCTGATCTTTTGTTCTAACTCCAATCCCACAACTAACTCCGTCTCTCCAAATATCTGGCTCAAACAAAAAGCTTATCTCTTTATAAAGAGGTGGCAGAAGCAGAGAGTGTTTTAAATGGAAGGTTTTTAAGAGGGGTCCCATGTATCCAAGTAAAGAAGAAAAGTCACTACCTCTTTTTTTTGTGATTTGGAGAAGAAGGCAAGAATCACAATGTATGTGTGTGTTTCGTTTTTCTGGTATTTAAGTGGCCGGTGAAAGGCTCTTCTCAACTTACCTTTTGATCCGTTTTACACAAACTCTCTTTCAACGGTCCCATACTTACCTATTAATTATTCCATTTGCGTCAATTTAAACTTAATCCAATAAATTTTAGATTACATAATTAAGAAATCAGGTCAAATTAGATTATAAATAACTCAAAATTAACCTAATTATCTCTAATTATGATCAAATAGATTATCAAAATTAGGAGTGACAATGGGTTGACTTATGAGCTAATTTCGTCAATTTTTTTAAAAAAATTAAAATTAAAATTGTACAACAACATCTTTTTTAATTGGGTCCAGGCTTAGGTTGTTCAAGTTTAAATCTACTAGAAGTTTAATTCTTCTAAATATAATCAAGTCGTTTTGTCTAGAATAGTTAGACCTCGAGTTAACCTAGACCTAACTTATTGACCGGCCCGTTAAAAACATTTGAATCTAAACCCTTGTGTTGCTTGTTGCCATCCCTGATCAAAATTTAGGATATTGTCTCCAACCCAACTAAAATTGTATTACCTTAAGGAAAAAATGGGGTGGATATGTTGTGCCTTATACGTTAATGACCCTCTACATTCAAAGTAACCCATAAAAGGTCCCTTTCTCTGATTATGTCACTCCAAAAGTGTCATTCCTCTTCTAGAAGTATATATCTATCTAATGGCTGTAGTGGCTCATCGTCACTCAATTGATCACATCCTACATCCGATTTTGGCCGAGTATTTGGGGTTTTTTTGTATTACCTTAAAACGTATTTATATGACCCTAAAGTACCTAGATCTTTACTCTATTTTTTTGAATGGAAATGATGCATTTAAGCTATATTAAAGTGTTAAAATGCAAAGCATCATACAAAAAAGATGGTAGGCATATCCCCCATTCTAAATCAGGCATAGAACAAGCGGCACGGGCAATACTATGAGCCGCTTGGTTCGCTGATTTGCGAACATACTGAATAGCCATTGTTGGCAACAAAGACAAAAGGTGTTTGCAACCTTGCACAATTGCACCAAAATAAGATAAGTCAATAGTAGCAGACTGTAAAGCATTTATTAGAAGTAAGAATCAGACTCCATAATATCACACCTCGCCTGAGTTCGTTTCAGCCAACTAAGAGCTTCGCGGAAAGTCAATGCTTCGCCTAAAGCAGGATCTCCCATACCTGGAATTGTCATCATCTTCCCCATCATACCTCTTCCATTTTAATCCCGCAAAAGCATACCCATACCAAATAGCTACTGCCCAGCTACGACGGAGACATCAACATTACATTTATAACACTTTGTCGGCAGAGGGCTCTATATAGTAAGAGGTTTTGTTGAAGTCGTAGCTGCAGTAAGAACATGAGCCACCTGCCATTTCCGTAGGTGTTGTCTACTGTGCTGCAGGATATGTTACGGAGATGAAGAAAATTTGTTCCAAACCACCTGATTTCTATTCAACCATAACCCATAAATCACCATTAAAGCTTCATTCTGAAAATCCTCTGGTAGCATTTTCACCCAGCCAAATCATTCCATTAATGTGTTCATTCGTCGTCACCCAACCAACGATAATACCCAAGTCTGCTGAGCCACAATACAAGTAAAAAAGTTATGGTGTTCCATTTCGGGATGAGTACCACAGCCAGACAAACATTTGGAACGACCAAATATTTTCGTTGCAAATTTACCATACATGGCAGAAGAGCCAAAGTTATTCTCCAACACATATGCTTAACTTTCTTAGGGATGTTGGCTTTCCAAATGAAACTCCAAATATCATCATTATTGTTGATGGGTATATGTGATACTTGAAAACGTTGTCTAGATCCACTCTTAACAGTTTAATGTCCTCTTCTGTCATGTTTCCAAGCCCAAACATCACTTTGCTTTTGTTGAGGCATAAGTATTTGGTTAATTAACATGATATCTCATTGCTGAAAAAAGTTGTTTAGCTGCATATCATCCCACTTGTGGAGACTTGGTATAATAAAAGAAGAAACTTTGCACTGATCTAAACCTGAAGCCATAGGAGACACCACATATGGTTGAGCAAGATCAGGCAACCATGGATGATGTCACACCAAAGTATCTTTCCCATCTCCAATACGCCTATAGCAGCCTCCCGTTAACCCATCTCGAGCTTCTAAAATGCTGTGCCATATGTATGAAGGATTATTACCAAGTTTTGCTGCCCAAAATGAGGAGTCTTGGTAATACCGTCCCTTTAGAACTCTAGCAGCTAAGGAAGATGGATTTTGTAACAAACGCCATCCCTGCTTGGCTAAAAGAGCAAGGTTAAACTTATGGATACATCTATATGCAAGACCACCTTTGTCCTTCTGAATACATAAATAGTCCTATCTCCTCCATCAGATTCCAGTTGATTCCCCACCACTCGAGGTCAAATAAAAAGCATTCATCAGAGATTCAATTTTCCCGCAAACATTCAAAGGAAGTAGCAACAAAGACTTTAAATAATTAGGAATGGTTTGTGCAACCATTCGAATAAGGATGTCTTTGCCTGCTTGTGAGAGAACTTTCGATTTTTGTCCTGCTAGTCGTTTAGCCACTTTATCCACAATATACTGAAACACATATTGCTTATCTCTTCCAATAATTGCTGGCATTCCCAAATAGGACTTATATTGGATCACTTCCATAATACCCAGGTTTTGGCAAATAAGATGTCGTCCTGCACAATTTACATCGGGACTAAAAGATGTTGCCGACTTTTTTAAATTGATACTTTGTCCAGAAGCGTCTTCATATATTCTAAAGCACTGCTTCAAATTTGCTGCCACAACAGCAGAGGTTCGCATAAAAAATAAACTATCGTCAGCAAATAATAAGTATGATATAGATAAACCTCCTTGGCCTATTTTTATGCCATGGAATAATCCCTGCGCCACGTATCCCAATAAGATAGCAGATAGTCCCTGGGCACAAATAATAAATAAGTATGGAGATAACCAATCACCTTGTCGCAACCCACGTGATGGAACAATCGACCCCAACTCCTATCCATTGTGTGCAATATAATAAACTACTGATGAAACCACCTTCATAATCTTTTGTATCCACTGGGAAGCAAAACCCAACTTTGTCATCATAACTTCTAGAAATCCCCATTCCATATAGTCATACGCTTTTGTCATATCCGTTTTTATTGCCATATACCCATTCCGTCCTTGAGTTTTTCGTTTCATAACATGAAAAAATTCATGTGTTACTTATTGAGATACTATTTGTACAAAAATTTTGATCCAGCATAGTTCAACAACAATAAAGGCAATACTAATGTATTCAACTTCATTACTAGACTTGTCAATAGTAGGTTGCTTCCTGAAACTTTAAGAAATCAAAGCACTTAAAAATAGTAATAACCAAATGTAGATCAACGATCATCAAGACAACTGGCACAATCAGCATTCGAATAAGCGTGTAAGGTTAAGTGATTTAGGTTTTGATAAATGAAGGCATGGGTTAGAGTGGAGCAAAGGTACCATAAAATGCATTAAACAGTTGTCCAGTGAATATCAATAGGGCAGTTCAAGAATTGAAAAACTTTATTAACAATAAATTGTATATCTAGTTTGGTGAGACAGAGATATTAAAAGGATCTAATAGAACTACGGTATTCATTACGGTAGGTAAGGATGGGATAGTGGGGGTAGAGATAGGTTTTGAAGAAGCATGCGAGCTCGACAGAGAAGATCACGAGTGTATTTGGACTGAGTGAGAAGAAGACTAATAGATGTAAATGTGGTTTTAATTCCAAGAGAGTAGTAAAGAGGGTCAAGGTCTTTAATGGTAAAGGTAGCATGAAGATCAAGAAAGATAGTCTAGAAAAAGTTTTACGAAGAATTGTTATCAAGATATCATCTATATAAACAAGAAGAAAGGTGATACGAGTAGAGTTAGAGTGAATAAAAGATAATATTTGCTTTAGATGAAATAAATCCAAAGTTAGTGAATTTTTTTACTTAATGTGTGAAACTAGGCCATAGGCGCGATGTTTAAGACCATAAACAGCCTTATGAAGACAATAAATATAGTGAGAATGATGGGCATCAACAAAACCAAGAAGTTGATGCATGAAAATAGGTTTTTAAGGATTTCTTTGTAAAAATCCATTGTTGACATCAAGATGATGATTTAGCTAAAGCAAGAGTAAGAATGGTGTGAATTATAGTTCGTTTGACGACTGGAACAAAAGTGTTAGTGTAATCAAGACCAAGGGATAGATGATAATCTTTGGCAACATGTCAGGCTTTCTAGCAATCAAGAGTACCATCAAGGTTAAGTTTGGCTCGAAAAATCCATTTCCAACGAAAGATATTTACATACAAAGGAGGAGGAATAAGAGACGAAGTGTTGTTGTGATGAAGAGTCTTGAACTCATAAAGCTTCGCTTAATGCTACTGAGGAAATTTGTTTACTTGAATAAATGAAGTAGGATTAGGTACAGGAGATGGTGGTGTTGTAAGTAATATGATTAGGAAAAGTTTTGAATTTGCGAGTGCAATTACAAGTTTGAGTAACCATTTGGTAAAAGGGAGGTGACAGTGGTTGAGGTTTTGGGGGTGGTGACTAGAGAGGTGATGCTGAAGCAATAGGTGATTCTGGAGTTATGGAGAAGAAATTGGTAATGTAATGGTTTATGGATTCATTTTAGGATCGAGTTTGATATTTACTATTATTCTTGTGTAGATAGACCGGTATAGATGACATATTCTAAAGGGGTAGAAGAACTTAAGAAAAAATGTGAAGAATATACTCTTATGGGCTCTAATACCATGAAAGAAATAAATATATAGTATAACTGTGGTGATTTGTATTTTTCTGAGTGTGTTTTACATGAAGGTATACAACAATATTTATATATGTAAACTAGTGCTAAATGTAGGGATTTGAGCTTATCATATTTGAAGGAATTGTAACAAAGTGATGAGATTTAAACAAATGAAATTACAACAAAGTGATTATATTTAAAACAATAAAGATAAGAAGAGATTATTAAGGTGAATCTCTACTAAAAAAAATAAGAACTCATTGTTTTAGTAATTTTAACTGTTAATGTTGAATTTCTTAATGATAACAAAAGACAGTTGTTACTAATGAGTTTATTATTTTGATGAAAAGTAATATAAGAATAAAATAAAGTCATAAATCCAAGAAAACAAATTACGAAGTTGATAAAGAGAAGTTGAAGTTTGTAACTATCGAAGCAAAGATCAAATCAAGAACAAAAGAAGATCAAGACTTATCAAGGTCATTCTTTAGTTTGTAATGTTAATTGAGATCTCATCTAATCATGTTTTAAAAAACTCACTATGTATAAACATTTCATTTTACTTCACAACATAGGTCTTTACATTTATCAAAAGATATTGAAGTTTTTAGTTTTAATACAAAAACATCTTGATCTTTCAAAAAGTCTTCGGTGGACATTTTTTAAAGTGTTTAAATCATAATTGCATTCAACAAATTAGTTTTGAGCATTTAAAGTTGTCAAAACTATGTTTTGTATTAGTTAGTAGTTGACTAATGTAAGTTAAAGTCTTTAATTTTGATTTATGGAGAGTTTAAAGCAATATTAGTTGATATATTAGTCGACCAATATGCCTATTGGCCAATTCGTTTTCTATCGACTAGCGAATCCTATGTTTTTAACGCATACTAGCCAATCAATATCTCACAAAATTGTTGTAATTGTTATAAAAGCTAAAATTAATATGGTGTGCCACTAATTGTTAATGCACCACTTAATTGTTAGTGCACCAAATGCACCACTTAATTGTTAGTGCATCAAATGCTTAATAGTTAGTATACCACTTCTATTATCATGATAGTATTTGATTAGAAATTTTGTACTATAAATAAAAGAGTTAACTTGATGTAAGGTATATCATTTTTATATAAGAAAAATTCTCCTCTCCCAAATATTCTTAAGTTTTAGTTTCGGTTTTTATAACAATTTTTAAGTTTTCGTAAAATGGATGTTGTTTTTTTTATTTTTAACAACCAAATATATAAACGTCACTGACCAAACATGATTTTAAGACTTGTTTTTTAATTTATGAAAACTGCAAACAAAAACTGAAAAAAAAAACGCAAACAAACAAGCCCTTAGTTTCTTCTGGAAAAGAAAGTACTAGTACGTCGTTGTCCACCTATTTTGCTAGACTGATCCTGTTACAATAAAATGCCTTACAAACCTTTGTCTGTAGGTTACGTAGAGAAATAAATGTATAAAACAATCACATAAGTGCACACAATATTTTACGTGGTTCGGCTCAAATCTTGCCTACGTCCACGGACCCGAGACAATCAAAGATATTTCACTATGAGAAAATAACAAGAGATTACAAAGTGTCACTCTATAATTTTCTCTCTACCCAGTGAATCTTAAATGTAGCTAGTACAATTACAGAGTTCTCAAAAGTGTTTCTCACACTCTTTCTCTCTTATATTTCCGATGTTCAAAAGATGCATCTATTTATAATGCTAGCACATAAATCTTAGTTAAGAAAATAGGCTAAACCATATGGCTTATTTTCAAGCACACCTACATTTAGCCCACAAGACTTGCCGAAATTTTATCACAATTTTCAACTAGCAATATTTGACCTTCTTTGTATTCATGAATAGTGAGCTATGTGAATAGACTTCCAGCTACCAAGAATTCACATGCAACTTTTGAATAATTTAAGATATCCTTTTAACAAATCTCCACCTTGGCTTGAATTTTCACAGATAAAAAATTTTCTCCAATCGCCTTTGTCATCTACTCTTAAATGCTACAAACACCAACCAAGTCTAAGCAATGCTTGAACTTAACTACATAAATCGACTTTATTTGAAACAAAAGTTATACATGTTGGAGATGAAGATCAAGCCATATTGTTGTTATGTTCCCTTCCCCAGTCCTTTAAATATTTTCGTGATACTATGATTTATGG
>JANITX010000212.1:6032729-6044211 GCA_027564395.1 Erythroxylum ulei | reverse complement strand
TTTCTATATAAATAAAAACATAAATAAATTATTTTTAAATATAAATCACATATAATAGAATAAAATAAGACTCATTAAATAATTAATGATAATATTTTTATACAATTAATAATAAATTGTATATAATTAATACTAAAATAAAAATTAATTAAATTTTTATTAATGAATATATAAAATATATAAAAATGTATTCTTTAATTGTGTGTATATATTTCTATGTAAATAAAAATATAAAAAATTATTTTAAAATAAAAATCACATATAATTTAATAAAATAAAATTTATTAAATAATTAATGATAATATTGTTACATAATTAATAATAAAATTTATATAATTAATAATAACATTTTTATTAAAATTTTATTATTTTAAAATATAAAATATATAAAAAACGGTTATACTTAAACCTTGAGTTTTTAATTAGACATAATTTCTGTTTTAAAATCATAGCGTTAAATCTCCCGTCGCAACCATTTTAATATTAGAGGTATAATAATCATTTATTATACATTACATCCATCTTTTAAACAACATTTTACTACATTACACTATGAACCCTTCCATCCATCTCAAACAACTTTTTACTATATTACATTCCATTCCGTTATAAACTGTTCCATTCTGTTTCATTCTATTCCATTAATTAACATCCAATTAAACATGTACTAACTATATATTGATTGCACATTTATAATCAACAAAATTAAAAATTAATTGTTTCAATCAGGGTATAAAAAAGTGTGCAATTATTTAAATTTTTATATAATATAATTAATTGAAAATACAAATTTATTTATTTATTTATATATCAAGTGTAACGTCAACATCCACTTTAGAGTAATAATGATTGTCATAGTAAAATTTTACTAAAACGCGGAATGATATAATTGGATATTAGGATTTAACTTGAACAATGTGTAGCTAATGTTTTAAAAAAATAAAGATTGATTAATAAGCATTTAAGCGTGTCTCAATGAACATTGTACTTTAATAGTTAAAGAGGTCAACTCTTACATTATTGAATTAAAAGTTTAACAAAACTTTTACATTTTGGTACTTAAAAAAATAAGAATAAAAATTACATTTAAATAAAAAGGGAACCAACCTAGTGTGTAAAATATGTAACAATATATCTTGACAGCGAGACTTGCTTTCTATTAATTAAAAAAATTAATTATGTGATAATAAAACATACTTTTTTATTTAAAAATATAAAATATTATCATATTAGCATTGATGTATCATTTAAATGATAGAGAATTGACATGTTCTTTTTTTTTGGGTCTATTTAAGATTTGTTCTAAACAATTAAAAAACATTAAGGTTTAATCTAAATGTTTAAGTTCAAGTTATATTGTGTTGTAAAAGTTGAGGTTTAAAATGTACTTTTGGTCGTAATGTATTATTTATATTTTTTGGACATTTTTAATGAAAACGAGTAATTAATTTCTGAATGAAAATACATTAATTTATTAAATTATTGAAAAAATTAGAGATATACAAGAAGTATTTCAGTTCCTATTTTTAGGTTTTTGTTCGTACTACTACTGCTTTTGTCACCTGCCTCGTTGCTTCTAAATTGGCTCAATGTCGTATAAAAACGATATTTCCATGCAACGTCCCTTTCTTTCATTGTTTTAAAAAATAATTTGATTTCCATAACAGTCACTTCGTGTACTTTATCATCAAAACCTCATATAGATTTACAGCTAATTCACTGAACGGTGGCACGACAAAGATAGCCTTGGATCCTTTGGAAGAGGCGAAGCTTTTGAAAAAGGATCAAACCAAACAAAATGCAAAAGCAGAGAGTCGGTAGAGTTGGTCAAAGATACTGTACCTTTACATTCATAAAAGCCTCTTTACAGATATTTAAGGAATAAAATTTAAAGAATATGTAATATTAATTAATTATGCTGAAATTAATAATTAAATGTTGATAATTTAATACAATATTTAATTATTTTTCAGATAATATTTATGTTATCTACTTTTTATAATTAATATCTGAAGCCACGACCAAAGACAATATTTCTAATGTTGTTGCAGGGTTCAATCCACTACATCATATCACTAAATCTAATCCCTAAGTCTAAACTTAAAACTTTCTTGATTAATCATACTGTACGATCCAAGGGTGTGAAAAGCGACAATGTTGCCCAGGACTCACTTGTGTAAGCAAAAGTAACTGACAGATGGACCACACGAAATAGATGGGGTGGTGGATGTCTCTCTCTCATGCAGTCGCAGCAGATCAAAAACCGTACACCGTTGAGTATTTTGTGTGTGAGGTGGGACTTACAAAGAAGGAAGACGCATGATGATCATCCCTCACCACCACCCAAAATTCCCTAGACTTTGCAATGTTTTGGCATCTGGGCCAGAGCGGCAGGGGAGGGTTCACCCTTTTTAAGGTTACGTTACGCCTGGGTAGATTCCTTTTTACCAAGCATATGTTCCGAGATGCATTACATGTTCAACCTAACTCACAAAAGTAATTTGCTTTTTTCTTTTTCTTTTTTCTTTTTTTGCCCCTTTTGTAATATTTGATTTCTCGGCTCCAAAGTTTATAAAGTAAAAAGGAGGAGAATCAGGAAAAAGACTTCTTCTTTTTGTCTAAAATGTTAAAAATTAATATTTTTAAATAATACTTACGTTACATTGCGGGATATCTCTATATTCTTTTTCATTGTGAAACTTCGGACTGAATATAATGATAATGATGATAAAAACTTAAGTTACATTTCACTAAAATTAGAATTAGTTAAATTTTTATATTAATTAAAGATAAGGTTCTGTATTTTCGGACCTCTTAAAACTTTATGCATTATCAAAATTCTTACTGGTCGGTATTATTTTTGGTGCAGCGGATTTACTTATGTTACAATCATATCTTATAAATTTTCAATTTAAGTACTAATTAAATGGAATATTAAAATAGAAAAGGAAGATAAGGAAAGGAAATGATTTACAATTATTTAAGAGCAATTATGTTGTTGGTGGAAATAAAGTGGGTCAAAGACCTGTTGACTGACATGGGGAGACACGAGGATTGGTGTTTCCATAACAAACCCCAATCTCGCCCAACTCCTTTTTTTCATCCCACTTTTACGATTTTACCCTCCAATTGTAGTCGAAATCACGTTGTCTGACCTTAGGCTAGACTACGAGGGCGGACAGCGTGTCGGGTGGGCCCAGAGAGAGACACGCCTCCTATCCTACGCTGATTTGTGAAAATGACCGAACAGGCCTTCCACGCCAAAGAAAGCGACACTAAAAATGTGATAAGGGTGCTTTGACTGTTTTAGCCTTTTAGCTCGGGAGTGTCTTCTTCTAAGGTATCAAAGAAATCTGTGGTCTAAACTCTAAAGGTTATCTTGGTAAATTCAGTGTACGGTTCTAGCCATCGATGGCTCACCTGGCTTTGGGCATAGGTTGATTAAAGATGAATGCCCACGTGAGTTGGCGAGGGCTCTGTAAATTTAAGTATAATCGTTTAAAATATAGGGTCATATTTTTGCCTATCGTAAGATGCTTATCTGATTTAAGCGAAAAAAAATCTAAATGTGATTGATTTAAAAATATTTTTTTATAATTAAAATTCTCTTAAAATATGTCGTAAAGAAAAAAAAAAGATTCAATGCTAATGATTTAGGATCCATGTCGCCAATGATGTGTGTGTAACTTGGTAAAGTAATATCAAAGGTGGAAAATATGTATTTTAAATATATTATAAATTTTAATGTAATAGTAAAAAATATGTTTTAGATAATTTAAAATAATAAGGTGACGTATGGTTAGTTACCAGATAGAGAGATAGGGCGTCATTTTCTAATGACCTATCCACGGACCATTGCATGTTAGGTGTTACTTTTATTTTCCTCATCTTTCTTTGTCCTAAAACTATGTTCATGTTCCAAAATCATGTATGGTCTCATTAACCTTCATTTGTACCTATCATAACAAGCTTTGATGGCAACAACCACCAAATGTGTGTTTTGCCTTTGTTGAATTCAATCTATCTGAGTTCAATCGAGAGTGATTTAAGTCACGAAATTATTCTCTTAGGATTTTTTAAATTCAAACAAAGGAATTGTAAATTAATTCAATTTTAAACAATATTAAAATTTATAAATATTTTTTAGATAGTCTATTTTTTTGACATTATTTTTAGATAGTCTATTATTTATTTTAATCGTTAGATTGCTAATTAATTTATTTAAAATATATAATTCATGAACTATTTGGATGCATTCATTAATTGTTTTAGTGTATATAAAATAACAATTAAGTAAAAATTTCACTAAATGCGATGTCTAAATAGATCCAGGAGTATGCAAATTTACTTTTAACTAATAGAGAAACTATTTTTTATAGATCAACGTAAAAAAGAAAGAAAAATATATGTACACTAAACAAATAAATAAATAACTAATAATCGATATATATTTACATAATAAAATAATACTGATAAAAATTAATATTCAAATTATGCATAAAATATAACAATAATAAAATAAAAATAAGAATAAAATTTTTTTATTTCTTAATATTTTTTACAAACTAACTATTGTTAATAATAATGGTAGTCGTTCCTTCCTCTTAATCAACCATCATAATTATAATGATAATATCTATTCTCATTCTTCTCTATATTTATTCTTATTCCTATTACCGTTATCTCATGTGAACCAACCGCTCCCTTAATGACACGAAAAACAATATTTATTAGATTAAAATTGATGGCCAAACTAATACTTCTTGCGTCGATACATACAAGATTTAAAGTTTTTTTTATATTTATCTTTTAAATAGAATTTGAATCTACAAAGCATAAGTGGGAAAAAAAAACTAACCGGTAATCCTAATCCCCGTAATGATGGCTACATTTATAATCTCACACCATAATGGGTGATTAATGAGGAAGGTAAGTAGTTGGAGGGTGTGTGTTTATTTCATTTATCGAGGAATGCAACTAAACCAAAGATTGTGGGACTGGTCTAATCTCCAATTTTCAAACACTTCCTTCTTCTCGCTCAAATCTAGAAGCTCACCGCTTTATTGTAAGAAATTAAAAATAAAAAAGTCCAGAGCCCAAAGCATTTTAATCCCATAAAACACGTTGTTGTCTATTTCTTTTCTATATATATATATAATCATAGTAAAATATGTTCTTGGATTGTGTTCTTCTTGTCCCCTCCTCTCTCTCGTTTCTAGCTTTGGAAACACATACACCCGTCAGGCAATTACGCCAACTTGCTCATGTGCACCATTCTTCCGCTTGTCCTCTCTATCGCCAGTTTTGAGGGAAACCAGATGTGCACGAGATTTTCATTGACACTTCTTGTCTCCCTCCAATTTGGCAACACACCAAAAGGGAGATGATGTCCAATGATCTTCAGCTAGCATGGCTAGAAATAATTGATTTGAAATATCAGCTTTTATTGTCAAAATTGCATAGAGTAATGTATATTTTTAGCCTTTTAATTTAATATTATTTTTTTCTAATTTTAAATTTAATTTGTAATTTAAGAAATTTCAGAAAAATTGACAAGTTTTAATTTTTAAAAATATTCTCATTAAATTTTTATTAAAGGTAAAAACAAAATATATGCGAGATAAACATTTCGAGTAATTAATTGTCAATAAACATAAGCTAACTTAATTTTTAAATCCAATTTGAACAAATTAAACTTAATTTAAATTAATACTTTAAGATAATTATGATGAATTTTTAATTTAAATCAGATTTAATTTGTTCTGTTTGAGTTTAAAAGTTAAGTTGGATAAAGTAAAAAATTAAATTAAATTAAAAGAGTGACGTTCTTTGGAGGACATTAGGGCAGAGACAATGCTTAGAAGGAGAACATAATTTGTCGAATAGTATAATTACGCGGAAGGGAGGATGATTACAAGCACTAAAGCTGTAAAGCATACGCACGTCACTCAACCTTCAAAAAGCCCGTTTGATTTGCCTATTAACTATAAAGAAATGAAGACTCATTTTATGCTTTTTTTTTTTTTTTTTGCTCAAAGTTAAGATATTCTAGGAGTTTGAGATGTGTCCGTAATATATGTAGTCTTTCCTTTATATTTATATAAACAGCTGGTTTCGTGACTTGAATTAACTTTACCAATTGTTTGTACTTATTCAAATCAAATTTTACATGGGTTATTTAAAAACAGTTCCTCTATTAATTAAAAATAAAATTATATAACATTAGATCTCTCCGAACCCTGCATTTCAGCGAGCTTACTCAAATGAGTTATCTAACTCCATCGCTACAGCATTAGGCCCTTTCCTTCCACATGAAAGGCCACACAATTATTTGTAGATAATACTAAATTAATTAGTTGGGACAGATATATCACTCTTTCTAAATACCATATTAAGGTACAAATCATGCTGGCTTTTCTCCTTTTATGTCATGGCTTTGAGAGAATTAATTAGTACTGCCTTGTCAAATCGAAATTTGGGGGTATGAGATAAGTGATAATGATTAGACTAAGTTGACATTTGTTTTCTTTAGTCTATGAGAATGGATGTCACTGATTCTGCTAATAAGCAGAAGCTGCATGGTCTGTTGTTCATCAAGTAACCTGAAGTAAATCACTCACTAAATTGAACTTTGATTTAATTAGTTGATGGACTTCTATAACAAATCCAAGTCTAACACTTCGAAATAACTAGGGGGTCTCTTCTTCAACTGAGTTTAAACTTCGATGGTTCAAGGAAAAAAAAAAAGGAGTAAGTTGACTAAGTTTCAAAAGATAGCAATCCAACTGCCAGCCAAGGAGCTCCACAATAATGGTGGTCCAGAAGAGGTAGAAACAGGGTGGAGTCACAGCGTGGAGGGACCAATTCTTATGATCTTATCTTCTCCAATCTCTGCCAAACAAGGAAGAGTGTAGCTCATAATTAGGACGTTTTGCCTGTGTTAAGTTAGCGACATTGAAGAGGTACCTGCAGACCAAACAAACACAAATCTGGATGCATTATAATGGTGCAGACACCTTATCTTGCTGCCAAATTTTCGTCCAACAATGAAGTCACCCATATGTCTTGAGTTTGGCCGTATTCTACTTAAAGTTGGAACAATTTGGAGGGTAATTGATCCAAGAGAAGATTCTGATAATTGTTTTATCATTTAAGTTAAAGCTGAGTCCTTTTCAGCTAGTTTAGCTTCAAGTTGGTTTCTTCCAAAAAGTGGGGTTTCACTTTCATATTGCCATGCATTTTCTTGGCTCCTGTCACATCCAAGATTCCCGCTTGCTTGCGGAAGAGACAATCTAGTTCTATCTACCATTGTACCGAAGCATCAATTCTGATCAGTTTCCCTTGTAATTCAGGTGAAAGTTCACTTTCTAAGTGGCATAGTGAATGAAGATAAAATATAGATCTGAATACTTCCTTAAATTGTAATTCTGGAGGAATATTAGTACGTTAAAACCTGCAAAACCTTTATGTTTGTTCAAGCTACCAGCTTGTGAATAGATGGTGCTAGGATTTATGGTCTTCTGATTGGCAGGAAGCCAGAAAGATAGCTCCTGCTCCAGAACCGCCATGGCAATTCTCAACTATTACATTATCTGATAGCTCATTGCCAAGCATCTCCCACACACTGCTATGGAGATAGTTTCTATAGATTCGATAATGCTCGTAAAGACAACCTTCCACAACCACCACACTCCTCTTCTTCTCTATTCTTTCAAGCTTCTTTATTATCCCTACAATCCCAGCTCCGGCGAGACGGGCTCCTCTTTCTGCTACAACATCGCAGACCTCCACAACAAACTTCCTCGCCGTCGGAGTGCAATACGTTATCTGATCAGTGGAATAAGAGAATTAATTTTTGCATGCAATCACTAAGCGAGAAATGGAAGATAGAATTCACCCCAAAAATTTCTCTTAGCTTGTCGCTGACTACTTCGTGATCCTCTGATGTGTCTTGATGCATGGCAGCCATGTCAGGTGAACTAATAAAATGTCGAATTAGACACAGAAAACCTATCAATAAGCACTGATATATATATCTCAATTTTTTAAGAAACCAAGAATCCAAGAAACGATTCCATTTAGATTGTCATTTCTTGTTCACCTCAGTACGTATGGAACAGAAAGTTTTGCCGGTACGTCCTCTCCGAATAGAGCTGTTTCTTGGGCCACCCTTAGTAAGACTCTTCTAACAATTTCTCCCAGGTATAATGCCGAAGTCAGCTTCTCATATATCTGAGGCAAGTGATGAATCAGAAGTCAATTTCAATTACCAGTTTCGTATATATTTGGACAAAAACTACAAGAATTTGCATACCCGAGTACCAGGATTCAAACTTTCTGCATCCAAACCAGCATCAAACTCGGTAACAGGAAAGTGAGAGCAATTGAAGTTGTACCACTCAGTGCTGATAACCTGAAAGATTTGGACACATTATCTAATTTTTGGTTTGTTGATTGCACATAAAGTTAAGCAGCATCCTGTAAGCTCTCTCACCATCTCCCCTGACTTGGGTACTGAAGAGGCATTCCTTCTGTCTATTTCTTCAGTTGATTCTGAATAAACAGCATTTGTTCCTGATCCCAAAGTAACTGCAGCCACTGTTTCCAGGTCATAATATTTTCCTCCAGCCAAGTTTCCTGTAATGTCAGCAACCTGCTCAAGAAGATAGAACAATGAACTTGGGTACTTTTGAAATGTCCAACTTATTTTGAGACAAATTGGATTAAAAGACTCTTTACCAGTGAGAAAACATGCATTTTTAGTCCCACTTTCTTCAGAGATTGGTTCATGTCATTCACCAATGCTTTTCCAACCTGAGTTGATTTTGAAAAAAGTTTTTCAGGTGAAACGATTAATTAATTCAATAGATAATATCATTTCAATTCATAATGTGAGATGAAAGAAGTCCAGGAAAACTCAACTGGATCGTCAGCAGAGAAACGCTTCCATTTAATGGCAGAGCCAGAGGTGGCTACATCTTGATCCACCGGATATGACAAAGTGAAACCCAGTTTCTTCTCTGTTCCTGCATCACCATTTTCATCGTTCTCTGAATGTTCTGAAACAAATTTCGCTACCTCCACGGCCATAAAGTCGAACAGCTCCTAAAGAACAGAAAATTTCCAGGTGTAGTTTCAGATATACTATGTTGAGTTAATTGTTCAAAACGTTGCACATGTTTAACCTAAACATGATTTGAAACATTTTATTCCTGGAAGAATATAGTTTGAGTACATATGTACCTGAGAAGTACCAGATAATATTCCTGATGGTATAGAAATCTCCACTCTATGTAAATCAGAAACAGGTTCATTTCTCCCACCAAGTCGCGCACATAAAATCAGAAAGCTCGTAGCTCGCAAATTCAAACCGTAGTATACCCCTTCCTCGTTCCTAGCACAAAACGCATCAAGAAATGACAATTAGTTCAACAAGAACGAGAATGTTAAAGAATCTAGAACGGAAGAGAATATAATTCCGTTGAGTTAGTACTTAATACCCATGGGGTAGTGAACTAACGTAGGAAACAAGCATGTGAAGGGTACTATTTTCTTTAGAATTAAGTGAATCTTCCATGGCGGACACCAATGAGTTCGCCACCTCCCATAGCTTGGGAACAGGAGTGGCACATTCTCTCGCAAATCTTCTCAAAATCCGCTGCGTTTGCTTCCACTGCCTGTCTCTCCTTCGTTTGTATGCAGCACCCGCCGCAACCACGACCACCGTCGCAACCAGTATCATCGCCGCCACATGCTTCCGCATTGTTTAGCTTAAATGTTCTCGTCCTTATTGCCTCTTCTTCTGGACACCCTCTACTGGGCTAGCAGTGCCTGAAGAGAAAAAGCTTCAAACGTCAATGTTGTTTCTAGTGATGGCTAGCGGATGAAGTTTTCGATGGGAAAGGGAGTAACAGAAATCCGTTTTCCATGCAGCGGAACGAGCAACATGGGTGGTGATGGCAACGATGAAATCCATATAACAGTAGGTAGCTACAGTCGATACATGATAAGCCCAAGATGTATAGAATATGTAGGTTACGTTAATATAACAAAGTCCAATCGTGTCATGGGCTAGGCCAGATTTAAACACTTAAATAGAAAGGTCTAGACCTAACCAAAGTACACCTGCCTAAATAGCTATATAGTGTTTGCGGTTAAGAAGCTACGACTGTCTGTTACCGGAGTATAGCCAGAGCCTGGAGGATAGTGGTGGCAGATTTGGCCTGATGTGGCTCAGTTCAGCCTTATCAAATTTAAAGTTAATAGTTTAAATTTGAATGATGAAATTTTCCCTTGAATTACAGCAGCAAACACTTCAGACATCAGAAGTTCTGAGGCAAGAATATTTAGGTGACAAAAAGGTAATTGTTGTCAAATTACAAACTTTGGTGAGAATTTGAAACAATAGTCATAAAAAGCAATGAGTTTATGCAAGTTTATTTTTCTAAAGTATTTGCAATTATTATTCACATGAAAACATACGGTGAAAATGTCATTGATAAAATTATTGTGAGGAGTCTAACCTCAAATTTGAACATATGGTTGCTAGAATTGAAGAATCTGAGGATTTAACTATCCTTAACAAATTAATGAGTTCATTGATGAATTAATGACTTATGTGTTAGCTCATGAAGAAAGGTTAAGTGATTTTCAAGAACGGTTGAGGAAAAGGCCTTTCAAGTGGAGGGAGGAATCTTCCTATAAAAGAAGTTTAGAAAATTCAGGAGGAGGAGGTTGAGGAAGAAGTAGATTTTGTGGTTGAGGTCATGGTAGTGGCAGAGGAATGTTGGAAGCTTTGAACTCTTTGAACTTATCAAGAGCCTCTGATTTTTCTTTCAAAATATACACCTAACATTTTCTACTAAAATCATCAATAAAAGTTAAATAGTACTTATTTCCTCCGGCTGATGATACATCAAATGGACCAGCAATATCTATGTAGACAATCTCTAGCGGCCTTCTGGCTCTCCATGATTTTCCAGTTTCAAATTATTGTCTGTGTTGCTTTCCTTTGATGCAGGTTTCACACAACTGCTTTGGTTGATCAACCTCTGGTAATTCGTTCACCATCTGTGACTTTGATAATAATTTTAGTCTGGTAAAACTGAGATGACCGAACCTTAAATGCCACAACCAAGATTCGTCTTTGATGACTTTGCTTCTGATCAGAATCTTTGTTGAATTACTGAATGTAACTTCACCACAAACTGTTTCATCCATGTTTGTGAACAACTGTTTCTGACCAAACTTATGGTTGCTGGCACTAGTGTCCAGATGCCAAACATTATGATTGCTTTGCTCATTGACTGGTAAAGAGAGAAGCATAACATCATTATCTTTCTTGTCTTCTGCTGCTGCAAAATGACTTCTTTCTTATACCTTAGGATTCGATCTGTATTCATAACTAAAATGACCATATTTATTGCAATTGTAACACTGCACTTGAGATTTATCTCTTCTTTGTTGAAATTTGCCTCATCCT
>JANITX010000212.1:6013241-6032629 GCA_027564395.1 Erythroxylum ulei | reverse complement strand
ATGATGATGATGATGATGATGATGATGATGATGATGATGATGATGATGATGATGATGATGATGATGATGATGATGGTGATGAGTTTAATAATATAATTAAGAATAAAAAATTGCTCATGTGGGAGGAGGGGTATTTTTGGAAGTTGCTTATGAGTTTTGTCTCAGAGACGGAGATAAAAAATTTTGTCTTTCAGTTTTGGAAGGAACAAAAAATTTTGTTTTTGTCATCCGGGGACAGAACAAAAATCACTTGGGACAGCAACCAAACACGCAGAGAGACATAATTTTTTTGTTTTGTCATCTGTCCCCACTAAAGGGACAGCAACCATACACTACTTAAGTGATAAGGGCACACTTTTTTGTAATGTACAATTCAAAAAGGTACATAAAAAGTATAGAAACACTCATAGAATTATCAACCCATATCACCCTCAAACTAATGACCAAGTTGAGGTATCTAATAGGTATTTAAAACAAATGTTAGAAAAATTGTAGAGCACTAGTAGAGACGTTGGTCAATTAGTTAGATGATGCTCTATAGCCTATATAACGACATACAAGACACTAATTGGTACTAACCTTATAAGCTTGCCTATAGGAAAACATGTCACTTAACTCTGGAATTAGAACATAAGGTATATTGGGCCATTAAGCTTACGAATTTTGATCTTTTACTTGCACAAGAAAAGAGGAAGTTGTAACTAGAAGAATGGGCATCAGTTAAAATTATGCCTTAGAGGTGATCTTGATACTAATTCAGAGGATATTAATTTAACCATGTCACCTTAAAGCCTATTAGGTACATCAAGAGAGTTTTCTTTGATTTGCTTATGATAATTTGTTTATTTTTTATCTTTAGTGTAGTATTTGAGCTCTTTTCGATGTGTTTTATATTAGGTTATAAAACATCTTCATTTGATTATGCCTATTCTGTATTTTTTGGCATATATTTTTTTTATTCTTGTGACTTTGAACGATTTTTTTTTAAAATTTAAGGGACTCTTAGGTATACAAGGTCATGTATCAAATTTTATTTCATCATATTTTACACGGCTATAGTGACCTAGACAGTCACTGGACGTGATTGTGTATATTTCATAAGTTCTTAAAAAAATTTCCCACACGGTTATAGTGATATACATGAGTGTAGGACACGTCCGTGTATCTCAAATTAGCTAAAATGTGTCACACCACATGCTCATGTCAAAAGTTGCACATGCACAAAGACTGACATGGTCATACATATGGTCGTTTATGTGACTATATAAGTTTGCAAAAAGTTACATGCCTATGTTTGAAGTCACACATTCATAATGACTTACATAGTGCAAGTCCATGACAAATGTTCAAAAACCTTACTTTCCTTCTTTTATCTCGGTTTTCTCTCCCTCTTCTGCCACCCATCTATTGAGCCTCTCTATTCCCTAGCCTTACCTAACATTTTTTTAGTGATTTTGCAATACACAAGCAAGTTTTTCTTCCTTACTATGTGAATTAAACTTGAATTTTGATATTTTTGCATATTTTATGGTTTTTCATCCCTAAAATGCTAGGGTTATGTAGTTTTTGCATCTTAAGTTAATTTCACCTAATCTTGTGTTTGATTTTCAATTACAATTTGAATTTCATCTTTTTCCATATGAATTATTGGATTAATTTGATGGGATTTTATTTGGGTTATGAGAATTTTGCTCACTATATTATGAATTTTTTTGATTTTTGTTAGATTAGGTTTTATTTGTTATTTTTCTTGTAATTAGATGTTATTTCCTAGTTCAATTCATTATTTTGCATGAATTAGGTTATAATTTTATTTAGTATAGGTTTAATTGTTAAATTATGTAATTGTACGTTTAATTTTAGGAATTGCATAAGTAACTAGATATTTAGATTAATTTTATTGGGTAATTGTATTTAAAATTTTTTATAAGTCTAAATTTCTAATTATTTTTAGTTTAATTTACTTTTTAATTATGTTTTCTCACAATTTCATAACGTAGTGAGCATACGAATTAAGTGTGGGGAAAAGCAGTTTGTTTGTATTACAATTTGTTATTTTCTCATATTTTAATTCAATTTTAGGTACAATGATGAGAAAGAAAGAATTTGCACAACATCGAAGAGTATAGGAGGTACTAAGGAAGAGATAGATAGTAGAGGGGGTCATCTAAAGACTCGAGTGTAACTCACTCATCACTAGGATGACTGATTACAACATACCCACGAAAGCAACTTAAGGTACTACTCTTCAATGTTGACTCAAGAATAAGATATTTGGGACTAATAAATGCTTTGATTGGAAGGAGATGGAGCAAATCAACTTGACCCAGTATGTTTAGGATTTAATAAGCATTAGATCATGATCTTGATTCTTCGAGATCATCTCCAAAGGGTGGTCAATCGTTGCCAAAGGTTGATCTTTAGCTCTGTTTTTTTTTGCTACGATTTGAAAATCATAGCTAATGGTCAACTAATCGTAACCAAAGGATCACCATGAAAATTGTCACTAAAACGTGATCCTTTGGTGACGTTTTTCAAATTCGTTGCCATAGGGTGATCCTTTGACAATGATATTTGTGAATAAAATTGTAGAAAAAAAAAGTAGCTAAAGGTTAACCTTGTTGTAGTGACAATAGATCAAATTGAAAATATGAGACCTACTAATTACAAGGGATGAGCTTATATTAACTAGTATCAATTACCTTATAGTATTAACTTCAAAAATTTTAATTCAGCTTTATGTGATTGTTATCTATAGTGCAACCAGCCAATCTAACATTTCTCAAATAGAGCATACAAAATGATGCTTCAATTAAGTGATCATGATGTACCCTAATATAGGGTTGTATTGAACAGACATATAATACCTAGCACTGCCTTTATCTTATGGCTTGTAGTAGGGGATAGGATGAGCACAATGGACAAACAATCCTTTTTGAATCTAAGAGAAAATTGTCTGTTATGTATGGGTGAAATGGAAACGAGGGGCCATCCCTTTTTTGTATGAACCTACTCTTACCTAATTTGGAGCAAAATTAAAAATCTATGTCATTAGTATGCTAATATTAAAACTCTTCCTGACATTATCAAGTGGCTAATTAATTCTTATACATCTAATGCCAATTGGGTGGTTTATTTGTTGGTAATGCTAACACTAAACAAGAGATATAGAGAGAACACAACTATAGAAGGTTTTAGGGCAAAAAGAGGACCAATGATTATTTCATGCATGTAACTATATGGAAATATTGGAGAACAACTTTTATGTTCAAACATTGTGAGGTTGCAATCAAGCATTAGCAAGATCATGACAGATTTAACTTGATGTTCGTTGATAAGAACAAAGCATAAATAGTCACAACATGCCTATAAATAACTTAGTTTAAAGAGCTAGAAGGCTTATAAATTATAGTGATGTTTCATCTGACCCCGTACCCAAGTCTAAAGGGCCATGTAGATGAGCTTCGGGGAAGCTAACATTTCCCCAGCTTATCTCGACTAAATAGAGTACCAAAAGGCTGCAAAAATAGCTTATCATTTTTTTTGTGGACCAACCATATGGCTTAAGCTTACATTATTGTAATTATATATTCAATTTCTATGTAATGGGCTCAAGGATGTTATGGATTAAATGTGTTGCTCTAGTATTATAGGTCCACCTTCTGAAATTAATGTAATATTTTTAACTTAAAAAAGACTTCAAATTTTTTATATTGCTAAACATAAATGAAACAAATCCCATACTATTAATTAATCATAAAAATAATATCCAGATAAATTCATAT
Organism: Erythroxylum ulei; assembly: GCA_027564395.1. Classification (NCBI taxonomy): domain Eukaryota; kingdom Viridiplantae; phylum Streptophyta; class Magnoliopsida; order Malpighiales; family Erythroxylaceae; genus Erythroxylum; species Erythroxylum ulei. Next base: position 6,028,844 of record JANITX010000212.1, on the reverse strand, counting down.
TCACCTTAATTACCCTACTTCTTCGTACTTATAATAATACACAAGTTACTTAAAAATCAAGCAAGTATGTTTACACTAATCTAAAAGCATGGGAATTATATAGGGACAACTATCTCTTAAACTCATTAATTCTCTCCTAACATAATGAGTAACTATTAACTAGTGGATGAGTTATCTACCTTATTCTTGTGATCATCTTCTTGTCTTTTCACAGTGTGAGTTAACTTATTATACTCTATATTCTATATGAATCATTCCATTTGGTAAAAGTATCTAGGAAATGGTAAGTGAGGTAGTCCATTCACATGTATTTGGAGAACAAACTATGAAGCAATTGCCTAATTGAAATAGTCACTTATGCCCCTTTATTATAAAAATTTACAAAGCCTACATTGGATTAAATTCAATTGTAACTAAAACTAGTTTTGTCTAAAAAGATGTGTAGATGAGGATGATGATAAGATAAATATGGATCGACTTTTCCTATATTTTGGCCTATGAAAACCTAATCAAATTTAGAGTTAAATAAATTTAACAAAATATCATTCAATGATACCTATTTGTCATATAAATATATAAAGACAAAAGGCGTTAAAGTCAATTATAACTAAGATAGCTTCATCTATAGTGATGCAAATTTAACCTAGCCTTATCTAAATTTAATAGGTCATATCTAAATTGATCGAAGTTTGAACTCATAGCCTAAAACTCAACCTGAATGGTCTAAGCTCCTCTAAGATGACATCATTTTGGTTTCACTTTTCAAAATAATGTTGATTTGGTCTTTAAGTTTAAGAAACATTAGGCCAAAATGACTTTATTTTCAGAAGTAAAACTATCAACATTGTTTTGTGCGGCATAAGACTAACTTGGCTTTGAGCTAGATTCAAGCCTTCTCTTGAGGGGGTCAGATAGGGTCGAGCTAGGTTGACTAGGCTTGACATATTGCCAATTTTGTTCTGTTAAGAAGACATACAATCATAGATGGTAATAGTACATATAATTATATAGGGTAATAGTTTAACTCAAGCCTTGATTTGCCTTTATTTTAATTCATGAGTGGTTTAAAATCTGATCGAGTTTTGAGTTAAATAAATTTAATAAAACAATATAATTTTAATCTTAGTTGATCAGATAATTTTAAGCTAGATTGGATCACAAAGTCTAAACTTAAATACACTAAAAATTTTGAAAAATAAATTTTAAAATTCGAATCTAATCCAAAACTCGATCAATCCGAACCAAAATGTCAATCCTACATACGAATTGATTGAATATTGATTAAGTTATAATTCAATGGAAGCTTTTCTTTTGAACTAATAAAATAAAAATAAAGCAATGGACTTTATTTTACCCAATTTGGTGGAAGATCTTAATGGGAAGAAATTGAATAGGATCCAAACCTATCATATGCTTCAACTTTGGTACTGTGTATTGATTTCCAAAGATAATCTGCTTCAATTGATGATGACATATTGTACTTCACATCAATAGTTTCTAGTCCAACAAGTCAAGATAAAGCTCACTTGCCTTTGAGTTGGTTAGTAAAACAATGTTATGAAAGAATTATAGATTGCCACTGTTGTTTTTCAAGGAAGGGAAGGACCCTAAAGGTCTCAATTCCTACCTAAATAAAGGCAAAACCATAGATATGCCAATCACACATCTCGTTGCTAAGACATACACTACGGCAAGAAGTACTTTAGGCAATAGAAAAAAGTGTAGCTATAAGTGTAATTATTGTTGTTTTTTTATTAAGGCAACATAATTCATATCGTTACAAAAAGTGATGCTACCATAAAAAAGGAATAGCATACAACCAGTCCACTGGTGCCTGGGTTGTGAAGCGTAATGGGATGTTACGGCCTAATTGTTATACATCGGTAATAAAAGAGACTGATATAGGGTTTATAAACATATAGGCTCTCCCTCCCTTCAAGCTAGCGTTTGAGGTTGGTTCTCCCATAAGACCTTTAACATGTGAGTGACCATATATTAGCTGCAGATGTTAAGTGAAACCATGAGTTAGTATTTACTCCTGCGAACACATCCCATGGTAAACGCAGCACGTCATGTATTGCAGTGCGACAATCACTCAAGGTAGGGTTACGCGAAAAGTCCAAGCATCAAACAAAAGGTCCAGCTGAACATTAGCTAATTGTTTATAGAGAAAGCAGTTAACACATAAGGGGTTGTGTAAAAATACGTGAACTATGAAACGCAAGGACAAACGAGGATTAATAGGGGAGTGGATAATAATTCTTCCTTGAGCATGTAACATTTTCATAATCTTATTTTAAGCTGACGTGGGGGTTCTTATTTTTGTAGCCAAAAAATTACAATATTTAAACAAAATAATCCAAAAACTTATAACGGTTTCACGTCATCACATCTAATCTTTTTGTTTTTATCAACATTTTAAATTAAAAAGTCAAAAATATATCCACATTTTTTCCCCGAAAAAATATGTTTTTACCTTTACCCAATCTAGATAGATATACCGAATCCTAACAATGCACACTTAAAGTGGGAGTATACTCCTCCTACCTTTTATTATATAAACGTTATTATTAAACAGCACTCCATGACACCGTCGTGATGGGTTGTGCAAACGGCGTTTTTACACTCAAGAATTGCTTAATCCTTCTCATAGGCCTTACTTTTCTCGGTGGGGGCATATATTTCCACGTCCATGGCTCCACTCCTTGTCAAAAATTCGTTCAAAACAGTCTAATCATCATGGGTATCGTGGTTACGGTGATCGGCGTGCTAGGGCTTGCTGGTTCTTGTTGCAAGAACAATGTGTTACTAGGGCTTTATTTATTTTTACTGTTTCTGACCATTGTTGTACTCGCCACTATATGCACCTTTATAGTTGTACTCATTGCTAAGAATGCATCTAGTAAGGGCGGTCAAAACGCCGAGGGTGGCGGTCTCAACAGTAGGATGCAGAAGTTTGTAGTAGGGAAATGGGTAATCTTTAAGAGTTGTTTGGTAGATTCTCACCTTTGCCAGGCTCTTGCTAATAATACTAATCCAAAGAGTTTCTTGCAACAGAACTTTGTTCCTATAGAGGTAATTTTTTTCTTTCTAAAAAACTTTTGAGTCTAGATTTTATCAATCATAAACTAATGAGTTACTGAAAGAGTTGATCTTTCCAGGTAGGCTGCTGCATGCCGCCAGCGGACTGCGGGTTGAAGCACATGCTTGGACCAAACAGGAACATGACCAAGTCAGGCGTGAAATCAAAGGATCCAGACTGTGCTTTGTGGAGCAATAAATCCGATAAACTTTGCTTTGATTGTATTTCTTGCATGGGTGGAGTTCTTTTTAATATTCAGAAACAAACGCGAAACGCTGCTATCCTTTACGCCTGTCTACTCGTCCTTGTCATCTTTGTCTTCTCCACCGGTTGCTGTGCTGTGAGGAGCATTAGCAGAAGGAAGCAATTGGGCCTTATTTGATCTGACATGATGTGTGTTCTACATATTCTTTCGCTTTTGCTTGCTTCATTCTTTTGTTCCTAACTTAAATATTTTATTCGTAATTTGCGTTGATTCATAATCTGATTGTTTCTATAATATAAAATCTCTAGTTTTTAGGTTTTAAATAAATTCATCACAGTACATTCTTATCTAAACTAAAATAAAACTAACGGGTTACTTTAACTGAAATTATTATTATCTTATCTTGTCCATCAACCTCAAAAATGGTAATACAGATTCCATTTCAAAATTAAACAATCCAAAAGCAAGGGAATTGTAGAGGGACAACTGGTTTCACTGATTCTCTCCCATCAACCTGTGTCATCATCTTCTTGTGTCTTGTCGCAGCATGGGCTAATATCAGGTTTTGCATTCTACACAAATCATAGCCGCTGGTAAACGTGTCATTGGAATGTGTTGGGTGAGGCAGTCCATTTCCGTTTATTTGGAGAGCAAAATTCTTGATGCATATTGCCTACTTCATATAGATCTATTAAGACTTTACTGGAAATGATGAGTCATTCGTTTTTAACAAAAAGATATGTTTATTTTGGTTTTGATTGACTTGATCTTGAAACAACGGTATGAAATAATTGTAAACATTGTCCTTGCCCTTCTCAAAGAAGGGAGGGAGGGTCTCAATTCGAACCTCAATAAAGGAAAGGTAGAACCATAGCCAAAATTAGACATCTCGTTGCTAAGAGGTAGCTAATAGAGGACAGACTCGTGTGAAGCGCGCAGGCAGTTTTTTGGTCGATCTCAATTAACACAATCTAAGTGACTCTGTTAGGATATAATCGTTTTGGCTAAAAATAACCTAGGAAAGCCGACCTCCTAAATTGAAAGGTGATCAATCTGTGTTCTGAGTAAATCGCAAAGGCCCTTCGTTCTAGTGCTTCGTGTTTCTTCTGTCCTCCTTGTTCTTAGATCCTCGGATGCGGAGTTCAGATGTTCTTATCGTCTCTACTGATAAACTTTGCCGAATTGTCTTTTTATTGAGAATCCTTCCCTTTAAATAGGGAATAAACTTGAGGACTAGCTAGCTAATTAGAGAAAGCTATTTTCATAATAATTACAAATATATGTAACGGTTATATACGAAAGTAGTGATTACAAAGAAATAATGACTATACTAACATCCCCCTCAAATTGATGCTACACGATCAAGAAGCATCAATTTGCCAACAAGAAATTGACGGCGTTGTCGAGTTAAAGATTTGGTAAATACATCAGCAATTTGAAGAGCGGTAGAAACATGAGGCAGCGAAATGACACCTTGATCTACAACTTCTTGGATAGAATAACAGTCGACCTCAATATGTTTAGTACGCTCATGAAAAACTGGATTCGTAGCAATTTGACTAGCACTGGTGTTGTCTGTATAGAGAGGAGTAGAACGTGGCTGAGGAAAACCAATTTCAGCAAGCAACCCACGAAGCCAAACAATCTTAGAACAAGCAACAGACATAGCCCGATATTCAGACTCAGTAGAAGATTTTGAAACTCGGTCCTGTTTCTTACTCTTCCAAGATATCAATGAATCTCCAAGAAACATACACCAACCAGTGACAGAACGACGAGTATCTGGGCATCCAGCCCAATCAGCATCACTGAAAGCCACAAGCTGAAGAGGAGAACCGACAGGAAAGAATAAGCCACGATTGGGAGAGCCTAAAAGATATTTAATGATTCGACGAACGGCCACCAAATGTAGATGACGAGGAGTATGCATGAATTGACTAACTTGTTGTACTGCAAAAGAAATATCAGGTCTGGTAATAGTAAGATAATTCAAGCTGCCAACTAACTGGCGAAATAAAGTTGGATCAGAAAGAAGATCGCCTTCCTCGCGACTATACTTGACATTCAATTCTAATGGAGTATCAACAGGAGATGAATCTTGAAGACCTGCCAAAGTTATCAAATCCTGAATATATTTATGTTGGTGTAAAAATACACCAGAAGAATCAGAAAGAACTTCCAATCCTAAGAAATATGTAAGAGGGCCAAGATCCTTCATATGAAAAGAATCATGAAGATATTGCTGAAGCTGGTGGATCAATGAGGAGTCAGTTCCAGTGATAACTATATCATCTACATAAACAAGTAGAAGAACAATACCTGTAGATGTCTTACAGAAAAAAAAGAGAGGAGTCATACTTGCTTTGTACAAAAGAGAACTGAAGCAAGGTGGAGCGAAATTTGTCAAACCACGCTCTTGGTGCTTGTTTAAGGCCATACAAAGATTTTTTTTAATTTGCACACTGCAGAAGTAGAAACAAACAAGCCTGGTGGAGGTGTCATATAAATGTCCTCTTTAAGATCGCCATGGAGGAAAGCATTTTTTACGTCCATTTGATGGAGAGGCCATCTTTGAGAAGCAGCAATGGCCATAACAGTACGCACCGTAGTCATTTTTGCGACTGGGGCAAAAGTTTCCTCGTAATCTACCCCATACTCCTGCTTGTTACCAAGAGCAACCAGTCGGGCTTTGTATCGATCGAGAGTTCCATCAGAACGAAGTTTGATTGAGTAAACCCATTTATATCCAATGGGCTTAATAGTAGAAGGGCAAGAAACAATATCCTAAGTGAGATTCTCCTAAAGTGCCTGAAGTTCATCTTGCATAGCTTGCTGCCAACACTTATGCTTTGAAGCTTGTGAATAACATAAAGAAACAGATATATCAGATAAAGTAGTAGAAAACCCATACCAGTTAGGAGTTCGAGATACTCTATTAGATCGTCGAAGGACAGGCTCTGAAGGAGCAGACTCAGAACTAATCGCAGAGACAGGTGCTAGATCAGGCGCAGGTGACGGCTCAGTCTCGAGAGGAGGCAAAGTCGGTGGAAGTCTTTCATACACAAACCTAGGCTTAAAACGAATAGGAGGAATGGATAAATCTTTAAAGGTAGGTAGAATAGAAGGGACAAAAGAAGACTTATCACTCACAGGAAAGAAATATTGATTTTCAAAGAAAATAACATTTCGAGAAGCACGAAATTTGTTAGTAATAGGATCATAACAAACAAAGCCCTTTTGAGAAAGACTATAACCTATAAAGGCGCATTTAACAGATTAAGTAGAAAGTTTATGTCGTTCATATGGAGACAAATGAACAAAGCAGACACAACCAAATGGATGTAAATCATGATAGCTAGGATGCTAATGATAAACACGAAAATAGGGAGAGTCAAGATTTAATACTTGAGATGGCAATCTATTAATTAAATAAACTGCAGTAGTCAATGCTTCAACCCAAAATTTAGATGGCACAGATGACTTAAGCAATAAGGTTCTGGTAACATCCAATAGATGTCAATTTTTACGCTCCGCAACCCCATTTTGTTACGGGGTATATGGACAAGAACATTGTGAGACAATGCCTTTGTCCCACAGAAAATTATGAAATTCATGAGACATATATTCCCCACCAGAATCAGTTCGCAATATTTTAATACAAGTGGAAAATTGTGTCTCAATAAAAGCTAAAAAATCCTTAAAAACAGAGAAGACATCAGATTTGGAACGAAGAAAATATACCCAAGTATATCGACTATAATCATCAATGAATGTGACAAAATACTTGTAGTGAGCATGAGAAATAATGGGGGTGATGCCCCAAACATCACTATGAATAACATCAAAACATTTGATAGCACGACTACCATTAGAAGGAAAAGGAAGAATTTTACTTTTGCCCAGTTTACATGTGGAACAATCAAAAGAAATACGAGAAAAATGATCTTTATTGCCCAATAAACCAGAAGTCGATAAATGAGATAAGATAACAGAGTTTGGATGGCCTAAACGTTTATGCCAAACTTCACTCTTACAAGTCGTAGTAGCACAAGAAAAGGAACTAATACTTGGACTAGAAAAAATAAGTGGGAACAATCGTCCAATTTTAGGCCCCTTCGCGAGGACTGTCCCTGTCACTTGATCCTGCACAACACAACCATCATGAGAAAAGTGTACATCATAGTTATTATCCACCAATTGACCAACAGAAATAAGCTTAGTAGTGAGCTTTGGAGATACAAAAATATTTCGGAGATATGATGTAAGATCTCCAACCTTAGTAATAGGTAATGTACTGCCATTAGCAATCTGAATTTCTGTGGAACCATGATACTTACGAACATTTTTAAGCATGGTAGATGAGTTGGTCATGTGATTTGAAGCACCAGAATCAACAAGCCAACATTTAGATAAAATATCATTACCTTGTAATCCCAAGGCAGAGAAGGCTGAAATAATCATTTGCTGTACCATGTCTTGAGTAACCACAGGTTCAGCAGCCGCAGGAGTAGAAACAACTGAAGCAGAAACAGTTGAAGTAGAAGATGACGTGAACTATCAGTGGTGGATTTACGATTTTGAGGTCGTGTAGGGCATTCCTTTATAATGTGTCCTTGTTGTTTACAGTAATTGCAGTACTTCTTTTTGCAATGGGCAGCAATATGGCCGTATTCTTTACAGCTGTAACATTGAATTTTGCTCATATCTCGACCCTTCCCTGTTCCTTGAGCTGCAAATGCAACTGTGACAGTATTCTCCAGTTTGAAAGCGCTTTGTGTAAGAAGACGTTCTTCACGAAGCAATTCACCAAAACAAATGTCTAAGGATGGTGAAGGTTCTCGACTCATTAAATTGGAGCGAACAGCCTCAAAGTCAGGTCTTAATTTCATCAAAAATTGATCTCTCTTGCTTTGTTCATGAATGTCTTGAATTATAGAAAGAGATTCTGCCGGTATCTTAGCATAAAAAATGTCAGTAAATTCAGCCCATAAATTCTGGAAACCAGGAAAATATTCCTGGATGGATAGACTTCCCTGAGATTAATTAGCAATATCATTCTCTAATTGAAAACATCTGGCAGTATTGTCTTGATTATATACCTTTTTCAAATAATCCCACATGGCTTTTGCAGTCTTATATGGCCGCAGATTGAGAACAATAAGAGGGTCAACAAACCCTAAAATCCAGGTCATTACCTGAGCATCCTTAACTTTCCATTGGAGCAACTCCTTTGAATCCGTAGGAGGTGAATCACTGCCATCTACATGTCCCCATAAATCTTTTCCAGTGACAAATAGTTGAAACTAAAATTCCCAGGAGGAATAATTTTTTCCAATAAAACGGACATTAAAATTCTCGAAATGATGTGAAGTTGTCATCGCGAAGAGCACAAGAAATACCAGGAAGGAGAACCAAGATAACCAGCACAGAAAGATCTCTCTTTCCCAAAAACTTTCACTTCACAGGACTTGCTAACAAATATCCAGCACAAAGCAGCAAATATCTAGCACAAATCAGAAGTTACAGACAAAATAGAGAGCAGTAGAGGGACTAGACGCACGCTGCAGGGCACGAACACAGACAAAAAAAACGAGGAGAGTGGGATTTGACGCAGTGAAGAACCGAAGGACGCAGAGAGCAGTGGACTAGCGGCAACGTTACCTGAGGCTGTACTTCCACAACTGACCCACGCGAAGGAAGACTCTCCAGAGTTTTCCGTTCCTACCACAAAAGCCAGATAACCACAAAAGCAATCTAACTGAAGCTTTGAGAACGAGAAAGCTAGATAACAACAAAACCCACCAATTAAAAGAACCCCAAATATCGATCAACAAATAAGATCAGTAAAACCAAAGGAAAAGACAAAACAGAGAACTTAAGAACTCAGAGAGTGGGCTCTGATACCATGACAACTTTGCCGAAATTATCTTTTCATTCAGAGACCTCCCCTTTAAATAGGGAATAAACTTGATTATACATATCTAAAAATTAGCTAGAGGATTAATACTCCTTAAATAGACAGATTGACTAACTAGCTATAAATCTAATTAGAGAAAACTATTTACATAATAATTACAAATATATGTAACGGCTATATACGAAAGTAACGATTACAAAGAAATAATGACTATACTAACATTCCTTTCTTCTCTACTCCACTTCCAATAATCAACTTCATCAAACTCAACATCTCTCGATACAATCACCTTTTTAGTTATGGGGTTGTATAACTTGTATGCTTTACTCCTGTTGTCGTATAGCCAATAAAAATGCATTTCTCCCCCTTTATCATCCAATTTTTTTTCTTTTTTGGTCAGGAATATGGGCATATGCAACACACCCAAAAATTTTGAGATGTCCAACACCTGGTTTGCTTTCACTCCATGCTTCATTAGGTGTCATGAACTTTACGCTTTTTGTTGGACACTGATTCAGCAAATAGACTGCACATACCACGGCTTCAGCCCATAAATTCTTTGGTAGATGCTTTTCCTTCAACATGCTCCTTGCCATATCAGGAATTGTGCGGTTCTTCCTTTCTGCCACGCCATTTTGTTGAGGTGTATATCTTGTTGTTAGTTAATGAATAATTCCATGATCTCTACAAAAACTCTCGAACAACTTTGAGGTGTGCTCGCCTCCTCTATTAAATCTGAGTATCTTCAGATACTGTCCACTTTGTTTTTCGACCATCGCTTTGAACTCTTTAAACTTATCAAGGGCTCCTGATTTTTCTTTCAGAATATACACCCATCATTTTCTACTAAAATCATCAATAAAAGTTAAATAGTACCTGTTTCTACCAGCTGATTGCACATCAAATAGACCAGCAATATCTGTATAGACAATCTCTAACGGCCTTCTGGCTCTCTATGATTTTCCAGTTTCAAACTGTTGTCTGTATTGCTTTCCTTTGATGCAAGCTTCACACAACTGCTCTGGTTGATCAACTTCTGGTAATCCGTTCACCATTTTTTATTTTGACAATAGCTTTAGTCCAATAAAGCCAAGATGACCAAACCTTAAATACCGCAACCAGGATTCTTCTTCAATAGCTGACTTTATGCACTTTATCAACTCATTTTGTACGTCAAGTGTGAAAAGAAGATTCTTCGTCATCTTTATTATTACTATCAATTCTGCCTTCTGATTCCAGTTGATGAGATATCCATTTTTCAATAATATAACGTATTTCTTTTCTAAAAGTTGGCCGAGGTTGATGATGTTGCTTTTCAATGTAGGCACATAATAGATATCAGTAATATATGCCTTTTCTCCATTTTTTAAGGTAATTATAATTTTACCTTTGCCACTGATCGGAATCTTTGTTGAATTACCGAATGTAACTTCACCACGAACTGTCTCATCCATATTTGTGAACAACTCTTTTTGACCACACATATGGTTGTTGGCACCAGTGTCTCGATACCAAACATTATTATTGCTTTGCTCATTGACTAGTAAAGAGAGAAGCATAACATCATTATCATTCTTGTCTTCCACTGCTGCAAAATGACTTCTTTCTTGTACCTAAAGATTCGACCTGCATTCATAACTAAAATGACCATATTTATTGCAATTATAACACTGCACTTGAAATTTATCTCTTCTTTGTTGAAATCTGGCTCGTCCTCTGTCTCTATAACCTCTTCCAATACCATATATCAGATTTCCTTCATTTGTATTTTCTCTTTCAAAAAATTCTCTACTACGTCCACGCCCGCCTCGGTTGTTCCATCGACCACGTCCCCTTTGGTAGCCACCTTGATTTCCTCTGTCTTGTTTCTGGCTACTGCTTACTTGATTTTCACCAACTAATAATTTGCTTTGCAAGACTTTCTCCAAGTCGCCAGTATCATCATTCCGGTTCATTCTTTGTTCATGTGCTTGAAGAGAACCAACGAGTTCATCAATCGAAAGTTCTGACAAATCTTTTGATTCTTCGATTGCAACAACGATATAATCAAATTTGCGTTTAAGCGAACACAAAAGCTTTTCCATTACACGAACATCGTCTAGAATTTCACCGTTTCTTTTCATTTCATTAGCCACCGTTTTCAAACGAGTGACATAATCACCAATATTTTCTGAGCTTTGCATTTTTAGCATCTCAAACTCAGCTCTAAGTGATTGTAGACATATCTTTTTAGCTTTTTCAACTCCTTAGAAAGATTTCTGTAGAATCTCCCATGCTTCTTTTGAAGTCTTTGCATCTCCTTGAAAAATAAAGAATAATGCCTTCTTATCTTTCTTTCGATTTTCTTTCAACGACTTTTTCTCGGCATCTGATAAGGCTGCTTCGGCAACTGCATCTACGGGCTCAGTATATCCATCATCAACAATATCCCATAAATCATGAGAACCAAGCATCACCCTCATCTGGATGCTCGAATTCCTATAATTTATCTTTGTCAATTTTGGAACTTGAGGCTGGATCAAGTTAGCCATCGCTTCGCCAATTCATGAACAAACGAACCTTGGCTCTGATACCACTTTTTGGAAGCTTTGATGGGTTCCAAATAAAAGAATCTTTCATAAAATATGTAGTTGTATTAATAACAAATTTTATGAGTACAAAGGACACTCATAAGTTGCAAATATCTCTCTAAGTTTTACAACACTTTTTCTCTCAATCTTTCTTTCTCACAAAGAGCTACGACTCTCTCTCTAAACACTTCTCTCTTTTTTAAGTACTCTCTTTTTTTCTCATACCTATAAATGGTTACAAGACCACACATATATAGACATGCTAAAGGAATTCAAATACAATTTGACTTCTTCTTAAATTAATTAACTCGTTCTTATCTTCAAGACTTCAAATACAATTTGACTACTTCTTTGACTCATCCTTATCCATAAGACTTCAAATTCAATTTGGCCACTTCTTTGACTCATCAAGTCACTCATCCTTATCCATAAGATTCTTCCATAAGCTTCCATATCAACACTAGATATTTTTCTCCATCCCAAGCCTTATCTTTTATCATAACTACATAATTATCCATAATGAAGGAGGGTTTGTATTTTCTAACAAGGAAGAGGTCAATCTTCTAAATAAATGCAGTTCAAAAATATCACCTGATGCCATTATTGCAAGAAAATGGTCACAAAGAAGCTGATTATTAGATCATGCAGAAAGATAAGGAAAAAAAGGTAAATTTTATTAAAAATTTTGAAAAGTTTTTTCTCGATAATCAATGCTCCAATCACACGTTTGGTTCAAAACAACTATTTAAAGAAATAGATAGGTCAAAGAAAAGAAAAGTTCGACTTAGAGATAACAAGCTGAGGCAAATTTAAGGAAAATGTATAATTTCCATCAAAACCACAAGAGATAATGTGAAACTCATTCATGATGTGCAATATATTCCTAAATTAGATCATTAACTTGTTAAGTGTTGGTCAATTGGTGGTTAGTAGATATTCACTCCTATTTGAGGATGGTTGTTGTTTGATTAAAGAGAAAAAAGGGTTGAAAAAATTTATCAACATACCGGTAACACCAAGAATGATGTTTTAACAAAAGGATTCAACTGTAAATGATTGTGCCTTGAATGCTAAATCTAATGACGTAAAAATGTGGCATTTGAACATAAATGGGTTAAAGTTGTTAGTTTTAAAAATATGATTGTTAGGCTACCTAAAATTAATGCTTTAGATTTCTATAAAGCAAACAAACAAAGTAGAAATTCATTTCTAGTAGACAAGTCTTAGAGGGCATCTAGTTGTCTTAAATCAGTGCATGATGATGTTTATGGTTCAATGAGTACTGAATACTTTGGTTGAAGCAAATAATTTCTATTATTCACTGATGACTAGAGTCACATGAGTTGGACATATTTCTTAAATCTCAAATCTAAAACTTTTGAATTTTTTTTAAAAACTTTAAGGCATTAGTGGAGAAGGGAGGTGGGTGTTACATAAAGGTTCTATGTACCGATAGAGGTGGTGAATTTACCTTTAATAATTTTTGTGAAAAAGATAGAATTCATAGGAAATTGACAACACCATACATGCCAAAAAAAATCGAGGCAATAATGGAGAAGGAAAGTGGATGTTGCATAAAGGTTCTTAGTATCGATAGAGGTGGTGAAATTGCCTTTAATGAATTTAATATTTTTTGTGAAAAAAATAGAATTCATAGGAAATTGATAGCATCATACACGCCAAAATAAATTGGGGCGGCTGAATAAAATTTTTTAACTGTGATTGAAATGGATAAAAGCATGACAAAAGGTAGTGGACTACAAAATTAGTTGTAGGGGGTGACAGCAACAATATATCTTTTTAATTTATCGCCCACAAAGGCAGAATTAAACTAAACACCCTATGAAGTGTGAAAAGGAAGAAAGCTACTGGTAAGTCACTTAAAAGTTTTTGGTTTTATGGCCTATACTTTGATGAAGTCTTCATCACATAGCAAGCTTGATAAAAAAATCAGAAAAATGCATTGTTGTTGGTTATAGTCCATAATTCAAAGCATACAAGTTGTACAATATGATGATTGGAAAGTTAATAATAAAGAAGCAACTTGGAATTAGACGAACAATAAAGAACACTCAGATATTGTTCGTGTTCCAAAAAAATAAAAAAAAATTCTTGAACAAATAGCTCTAAGTGGCAGCAGTTCAACTACCAGTGACTCATCTCTCTCTGGGTCTTTAATAAGCAATCAATCCACACTAACAAGCAACCCTTCTTCACCTTCAATCTTGTCTAGTGAAGCACAAACAACAACCTAAAACTTCACGTCTAGCTGCTGAAGTTAATGAAGGAGAAGTCATGTCTCATTGTCGAGTTATAAAACAACCTCCTTGGATGGAAGATTATAAAATTACTAATTTTGCTTTGTTTCCAGATTGTGTTCTTACAACCTTTAAGAATGCGGTCAAAGAAGAAAATTGATAAAAAGCAATGGAAGTTGAAATTGATGCAATTAAAAAAATCAAGCTTGGAAATTAGTTGATCTACTAGAAGGCAGAGATGTTATTAGGCTAAAATGGTTATATAGATCAAAGTACAATGTTGATAATCTAATACAAAAGTAAAAGGCACCTTCGGTTGTAAAAGGATACTTACAATAGCAAGGTATTGATTTTGAAGAAATATTATCATTAGTAGCTTGCTTATGTAAGAACTTTCTTTGCTTTAGTTCCTTAACTTAGCTGACATGTAATATCAAATTGATGTTAAATCTGTACTTTTAAATTGTGAGCTAGAAAAAGAGGTTTATATTGCTCAACTTGAAGGTTTTACTATTAAAGGCAACAAAAGTATGGTATACAGATTAAGGAAGGCCTTATATGACCTCAAACAAGCCCCACAAGTATGGTATAACAAAATTGATTCTTATTTTCAAGAAAACGGATTTGAAAAGAGCAAAAATGAACTGAGTCTTTATGTAAAAAAAGTAAGATAAATATGATTTTTTGGTGGTTATCTCTATGTTGATAACATAGTATATATGGGGTCAAATGAGTCTATTGTCACTACAAGGAAATTGTCATGTGGCGACGGAAATTTACCCACGGAATGGTTTCCGTATGTAATTGGCGACGGATAACACATTTCTGTCGGTATTTGGTCATAAAATAGCGACGGTGTAAATATCCGTTGCCAAACATGGAGGGAAAATATCCCGCCAAATATTAGGGACGGAATATTACCGACATAATACCATGCGTCGGTATACTACTACATAATCATGTTCTCAGTCGGTAAAAATGTTGTGAATTAGTAATTATCGGCGACGGAAAAGAGAATTCGTCGACAAACCCAGAAATTCAAATTTGGATTTGGCGACGGAAGTAATTCTGTCGGAGAATAAGCTTCACCGACAGTTATTAGGGACGGCAGTAACCATCGGTATCCCCTCTATTTCACTAAAACAAAACGACGTCGTCTTGTTGTTGGTTATAATGTTGATATTCCTTCCCTTCATCTTCTCCCCGACGTTGCTCCTCTCCTCTGCGTCTGTCTTCTCTTCTCCGGATGTCGATTTTCCTCCTCCGGTGCGAAGCTGTTTGCCGTCTGTCCTCCATCCGGTGACGACGTGAAGCTTCCGGTGGTCTTCTCCGACAAGGTAAGGTGGTTTTCGTTTGAACATGCCACAAGTATAGACCGTAGGTTTTGTGTTTTTTTCTTCATTTTTTGTGCGATATTCTGGTGTTTTGTGAATGGATAACGACGTGGAATGACGATATGTATGTGATAGAAGGGGGAAAATGTGAATTTGGTTGGTATAATGGGATGATAATTTGATGAACATAAGGTGTTTGATAAAATGCCTATATGGGATGTACACTTGCATGCTTTC
>JANITX010000212.1:5995130-6013141 GCA_027564395.1 Erythroxylum ulei | reverse complement strand
AATTTGAAATAATTTACATTCTTTTCACTCTATACTTATCATCTAATTTTCTGATTACACAAATATATACAAATTTACAAATTAAGTTAATATGCACAGGTAAGTGAACTCTTGAAAATATGCATTTATCAAAACATGATCAAATGGGTGTGGTTGAATTACACATATCACCGACGGTTAGGTATAACCGTCGGTAAATGGATTGTTTTACCGACAGAATTTATCGTACCGTAGGTAACATTAACAGATTTCCGTTTGCCGACGTAAGCATAACCGTCGATAATGGAGTTGACTTACCGACTGTCTATTTTCTCGTCGGTACCATTGACCACTTACTTTTGTCATCGATTTATACGTGCCGACAGTTTATCCGTCGGTAATGTGTACCGATGAAAGTCTTCCGTCGGTGATGTTGGCAATCCACCGACGGAAACTTTCATAAATCTCCGTCGGTACATAATAACAAGGGATTATATTCCGTCGGTTGCCCGTTGATAATTCACCGACGGAAGCATTTCCGTCTGTAAGTAATAGCGACAGCTTAGTTAACGACGATTTTTTTCTCTCGTCGCATTCCATCGGTAATTATAATTTCCGACGGAAATACTAGTTTTGCCGACGGAATATTCCGTCGGTAAACGTGATTTTTCTTGTAGTGTGTCATTGAATTTAAGTCTTGCATAACGAAAAAAATTTGAGCTGTCAGATTTGAGTTTGTTACATTATTTGCTTGAAATCGAAGTTAATCAAAGTAAAGATGGAATTTTTATTTATAAAAAAAATATGGAACTGATCATCTCAAATGATTTTGGTATGTTGAATCATAAGACTACTCCTACACAGATGAATGTGAATGAGAAGCTCCTTATTGATGATGGTACTGGTTTGGAAAATCCTTAGTATTTTAAAAGCTTGGTTGGTTGCTTAAATTATTTGTCTCATACAAAGGCTAATATAACTTTTTATATAAATGACGTGTCTAAGATTTATGCAGAGCCCATTAAAACATCACCTTGGGGTAGCTAAGAGGATCATACGATATGCTGTGGAAATTAACGATTTTGGTATTTGATACACGGAAGTAGCAAATTTTAAATTGGATGGACTTACTGACAGTAATTAGGCAGGTTGCTTGGATGATAGAAAGTGTACATCAAGTCATGTGTTTCTTTTAGCTTAGGTGATGTTTCGTGGAGCTTAAAGAAGCAACATACTGTAGCATTGTCATCGTTGGAAGTTAAATATGTAACAACAACATCATTATCATGTCAAGCAGTTTGGCTAAGGAGGTTATTGGTTGATTTCCTTTAAGAGCAAGTAAATGAAGTAGAGATCTTTTTTGACATAATTGTCAAAACTAAAAATTCACCATTTTACAATAGAACAAAGCACATAAAGATCCACTATTTTTTCATTCGTGATTTGGTAAAAAAGAAACTTATCATTTTGAAGCATTATGGAACAAATGAGCAAGTCGTAGATATTCTCACGAAGTCCCTATTGAAGATGAGAATTGCAAGCTTCCAGTAAGGGAGAGTGTTGAATAGCTAGTGCTTCAAGTTTAGTAGGTAGCTTCAGTTCCTATTTTAAAGTTTTAATAGGATTAATTGTCAGTTAAATTTACTTCATTAAATTACCATGTGTCTCAGTGAGATACTTTCTATTTGCAATATGTATGTAGTGGGTCATGTTTTGTCTCAACTTTCCCTTCTTGCTTGCTTTTAGTTGAAGTTGTTTTGTGTAAGCTTATATATATAGGCTTTGTTTCTACCTGTTTTAAAAAATGAATTAGCAGCATTCGGATTCTAGTAAAAAGCCTCAAGCATTTGTCCTTTTTTCTGATCATCTTAGTAACAATGATACTTAAATTTTAAAATATTAGGTGAATATTATAATCATATATTAAAAAGTAAAGTAAAGTTGAAATTTTTTTAAACTTAAAAAAAATTACTAATCAAAATTTTAGTTAATTATTATTGAATTTATGACTCTTATTGAGTTTTAATGAGAATATCAAATGTTCAAAGAAAAAAATTATTATAATTTTGTAGAAATGAAAATTTTTATAAACTTGTGAAAAAATTAATCAATTATTTGTGAATTTATAACTTTAGTACTTATAATTAGAGTTATTATTGAGTCAATTTAAATTTAGAGCATAGTTATTATAAAACAATCAATTTAATTATTTTTAAATTTATAATTTTTTAAATCTGAATTACAATCTTTATTGAGTTAATTTAAATTTGAAGCACAGTCATTAGAAAAAATTGTTTTAGCTTTCATACGTACGTAGAAAACGGACAGAATTATCAAGCTGTCCGACTTTTAGGGGTTTATCATGTGCATGTGTCGCAAAGTTCGTCATCTTCCTCCAAGACTTTTCATTTTTCACGTTGTAGATACTTGATTTATGAGTGTGAAACAAAGGAAAAAGAATCGAAACATCATATATGCCGAACCCTAACTCGGTTCACAGGTCATGTCTAAACTTGGAAATAGTTGGATCACCGACCATTGCATAAGCAAAGACCAAAAGGGTCAAAAAGTCTAAGCATAGTCCATTTATTTGGTCGGGAGTACTGTTCTTCCCTTAAGACCTCCATGTCTCGATGCCTTAAGCACGGAGAAGCTCGATTTTGACCATTCATTTGAAGGAATTGAAGAATAATTAAGACGAAATTGTTGATTAATGTGGAGATTAATCAACACAATTAGACTAACCTTATAATTGTAACATGTTAGATTCAAAAATTGGATAAACAAATACCTAAAAACTGAAGAATAATTGAGTCTACTGTTGTTTTCTGTGAAACAGAGTAATAGAGATGCAAAGGATTCAAGATAATTAGAGCATTTGTTGTATTTAGTCTAAAACGGTGATTACTTTTATAATTGAGCTTCGTACTCTTTTATACGTGTCATTGGACCTGTGTTTATGAGCTTGTTATGATGGATAAGCTTGACTCATATTTTGCAGTACACATGAGGCTCTATTGCTAGCCAACGTTAAATACAATCGCTTCGTTAAGAACCATATGTGGATTTAATTAGATTTTAGAATAACAGTAGTCAATTCTTTGCATCTCTGCCACTCTGCATCATAAAAAACAACAATATGAACTCAATTGTTCTTAAGTTTCTCGGTATTTGTCCATCTAATTTTTGAATCTAGTATGTTGTATTTATAAGGTTAGTCTAATTGTATTGGTTAGTTACGACATTAACCAATAATTTCGTTTTAATTATTCTTCAGGAATAGCTTCAATTTCTGTGGAATTTAGATGAGGAAGTGGACGATTCATGACTTTTTTTCTCCGTGTTTAGATCTTCATGTCTCAATGCCTTAAGCTCGAAGAAGCTTGATTTTGATCATTTATTTGTAGGAACAGCGCCAATTTCTGTGGAATTTAGACGAGGGAGTGGACGATTCATGCTTTGCTGCTCGTTTTTAGACCTTCAAAAGCAGTCCAATTCGGTGGGTTGTTAGGAAAGCGAATGGTTTCATTTAATGATTTATTCATTATGCATTTAGATTACATGTTTCACAAACATATAAAAAGATGAACCAAAATATTAGAAACTATGATATAATTAGAAAGATGGAGAAGAAGAGTACAGTGAAATTGAAACACAATCCCCAGATTTTGCTCTCCAGGGTTTAAAAAACACACCAAACCCCTAAAAGAAGGAAAGTCGCTTGCCTGATTCAAAAAAGGGTAAGTGGGTTGGTAAAGAAAGAGCTATTTCTTTTGAAAAGTCTGAAACCCTACCCATCTCCCAAAAAAGCTGTAAGACTCATCTTCAAGACGTAGGGAAAACAATACGTGGTCAACCACGCAAAAAAGACAAACATATCATCGAAAACCCTCTTGGTGCATGAAAATGGAAGCAGCCTCATAGCAAGAGCAACACATTGCAGGTGGTCCAGAAAAAAAAATGGTGACAGTCACAGGTCTTAGAAAAAAGGAAGATAAAAAGTAACAGCCTAAAAATTTCTGTCTTCGGTTGAGCGAAATACTACAGTAGAGCCTGTCGTAGGTTTCTGACAAGATCCTTCACTGTAATGGAGGATTTCACATCCATCTGCAAGAAATGAGTTTAAAAGGAAACAGTTGAGGTGGGATTTAACCGCCAAACTATACTCTTTTGATGTCTGTGAAATATGTTAAGTTGAAGAAGCAGAATGAATTTGAAAGGAAACCAGAAAGTTCACCTGGGCAATAACAGTAACGTTAATGGTGGAACTCCCAAATGGTATGACACTGGTGCTTGTAACATTTAGGTGGAACTTTTCTGATTCGCTTAGAATTTTCAGTAAGCTTCCTTCCTGCTTTTCGCAATGGATTCTTATAAGCACATCACCGTCTGAAACTTTCGCTTCTATCTCAGGCAGGGAATGGATGCAGCAGCCATCAGAGTTCCCTTCAGTTGAAGATGATTCATTGTCAATGTATACTTGAGATTTCTTCACGAAGATTACTGATTCTAATGATTTATTAGTAGATTGTTCTTCAAGTGTCTTCACAAGTTCTTCAAGATGTTTCAAGTACTTAAGAGCGTCTCCAAGAACAGACGCCTTGTCCGTCTGCAAAACCGAAGAATACCTGAGAATCTATTTCCTGGGAAAACAGTCAGATTGGAAAGTTACCCTTTAAGACTTGCATTTATAATTGACACAGCAGAGACTAACTAAATGTTAGTGAACTAATGCAAGTTGTGATTAACTTTGTGCCTCACTAATCTACACCAGAGGAAAGTAGCAGCAATATAGGTTAACTTTACATGGAAATCGATAGCTTTACACAACCAAAGTCGTAAGTAATTTGCATCATGTAAATGTAATTGTTATGGTAATAATATCGAAACAATCGAAGTCTGCAATTATGGTACGTAATTCCTGATGTATTACCAGCAAAATTCCGGTATTACTTATCAATTCTTCATATAAATCCTTGAAACAAGTAGACAGTTTAGTTATTCCTTTTTTAGTACAGGTATATTAGCTGAAAGAGCAATGAATCGCTGGCTGATCTGCTCACGCCGCTTTCGCTCGGCCATTACATGGTCATGTGCATGTACAGGAGTCCTACTCATTGCACCAGCTGCCCTTTTGGTACCTTGACCATAGTTTGTGGAACCATTAGAAATCAAATAGGAGTAGTTCACATCTTCGTAGGTTCCAATCTTAGTCTTGGTCCTTGCGTTTGAGTCATGAAAGTATTGAGAAGTAGCCGGAGAGGAACTTGAGTTCTCGAAAGAGATGATCTGAGATGATGAAGAAGGAGAAGACTTGGAAGATATTTGGTCTGTGGTGCAACCGCTCCAGCTGTTGGTCTTTAGCTGTTTCGTAGGCCTCTCAACTTCAGTTTCTGAAATCTGAATTGATCCATCGGTGAAGTCTTGTGTGGGTTGGAAGTTGAAATTCTGGCCATCGTTTGTAGAGTAGGCGTTGGAATAAAAAGACTGAAAATTCAGATGATCCATTGAGTCAAAAGGACTCAAAGGGTAATGATAATCAAAAGCTGCATCTTCCGTTCCCTGTGAATTGAAATTCAAACAAAACATAAATGAAAAAAGAGCGAAATTATAAATTGGATGAGAAATTCATAATCTTGTTAACTTGCAGATGATATTTACCTGTTCAGGCAACCAATTTGCTGATGAAAGTTCCATTAAAGCTACCTTGAATGTTTCTTTGACGATGGCCTGCAAGACCCTGCTAGAAGAATGAAACCAAGACGCTGAAACTTAGATTTGGAGCACCTGATACTTGTAATTCAATGATTTCAGATCTCAGAATCTTTTGTATACAAACATATATTCCATATGCTTATGAAGTAAACCAGAAGGAATCAAAAACGTGCAGAAGAAACTTGAACTTTGAGAGGAAGAGAAGACCCAGAAAGGTTCTAATCAGTTTACGAGTCCATTACACGAATTCTGCATCAAATTTATTCTTCAACTTTAACCCAAAAGCGGAAAAGGAAAAAAAAGAAGACCGACCCAAGAAATTAAAGGAATTTACAGATTCAAAATAACTTCAAGACAACGAAAAACTTTACTTTCTTGCTCTTTGCCCAGATGTTCACTAAAGAAAAAAAAAACTTTCAGTCATAAAACTTGAAATTCCAGGTTGAAATTATATTTCTGGAGAAAGATAGCTACTGGATGAATGCATCCCCAGGAAGATTGGATTGTTTGTTCAACACAGGCACACAGTCCTAAAGGGGATATACTGGAGTTGAAAGCTTACCTTCTTCACTGAAGACCAAGAAGATAGGAGAGCTAAGACTTCCCTTTCTGATATATGCTAAAAGATACAACTTTTCAACCATCTTTATAGATGACGGAAGGCAATGGCTCGTCCTTGAACACGGTCTATACAGGCACGTGTGAAAATGGTTTGGCTCTTCTTGTTCTTGGCTCTGGTCATTTGTTGACCGTGGATTATTCTTTACTCGCCAATTAGGTCTAGTATAAGTATACACGGCTTGGTTAGTTGGTACAGAAAGAAATGAATTACTAACAATGAAAAAAGATGGATTGATAATATATTAAGATTAGATAAACAGTATTTTTTGTATATTTTCTTTTGGGGCAATATTTCAAAGTCATATCTATTTTTTTTTTTTATTATGTTCATTATAATTCTTATTACTGTTTCTCCAAAGTGAATTAAGCACACCTTAAGTTTTGGCGGTTAACTATATATACATATACACATTTTTTAATAAATTGTGATATTTATTGCTATAAAATGAAGATTAATATTTTATTTGTAATTCGGGATATTCAAAACAATTCACTTAAAATACATAAAGTTAGAAAATGCACTTTCCTCATAACTGACTAGATTTTACAACTAATTGAAGAACAAGATGACATGTAACATTGAAGTCAAAAAGGGTTTTGAAAATTCATATAGCTCTTAGCTTTGTAATGTTTCTTTTATAAATATTTTCTTTTCTTTTTCAATATTACAGATGAATACTTCATTTGTTATTCTATACAATTGGAGTGCATCTGGCATTATGGAGGAATCGAGGAGCTATAAGTATGGGCCATAGCTAGGCATAATTTATGATAAAGCAATGCTTGAAGTTCTTGATGACAGAAAACTGGAAACAAGCTGGCACTATTGACAAACCTGCATCACTTAGATGAAGGTAATAATACGTGTTTAGCACAATCTAATCCATCATAGATAGCTATCGTTCATGTAGCCTAAGCACGTTTGTTGGCTTTTTTAAATACTGATGTGTGAATCATTTGTTTTGTCTAATAAATCATTATTGTGGCAACACTGTGCTGACATGCAAACTTCATTCATTAAGTTTAATTGCAAGATTATGTTGTGTTAAGTTATGTGAAATTTTAACATTTATCTTGTTGCTGTGGATCAACTAATTCTAAGTGGTTAGATCCAATCAAGTACATTATTTCTTCTCTTGGACAAAAGAACAACATCGCCACCAAAAGTAGAAATAGGAGAAAGAAAGGTTACCCATAAACAATATACAAGCATAGAAGAAAACAAGGTTATTATAATATTGCATGTATGGTGTTATGGTCAGAGCTCAACATTTACATTACATGTGCTAAAACTGACGAGAATTTATTGGCAGCTCCGGAAAGTTAGGGCACGTGGTGAAAATGACTAAAGAGGAACCTCGGCGAAGCCATCGGAGGTGCCAGGTATGGTGGCTTCATCTCCGAGTCTAAAATTGGATCCGTACGGTGGACTACCTTGAAAACACGGTTTTAATGGCGGCTCTGGGACCAATTTTAGTGTTTACGGTCTTGATAACGAAGAATTTGTTGATAGTTGCATTACCATTTTAAGTTGAGGTTATTCGATTTTATAGTTGACCAATTGTGGGAGAACTCATAGTCTATGTTGGATTTAGGACAAAGTTTTAGTGGATAACAATAAAAATAAAAATATATTAAATACATATTTTAAATGTTATGAATTCCTTTATAAGCTTATATCATCTTTTTATTTGATTCTTAAAGTGAATAATTTTTACGGTTTAATTTATTCTAACAATTCTTATTATTTATTAAATAATTGATTGATTTTTTAAAATTGACTAGTTTTATAAATTATAATAAATTAATTAATTTTTATTTAACATTTTATTTTTTCAATTAAATCTTAACTTCTTCAATAGGAAAGATAATTTTCTTTTTTAATACTATTTCAAATTCTTCAAGTTCAATTTTTATTATACATCGTTTTTATAACAATTTGATATCAATTTCAATTCAATTTTTTAAAACACTGATTTTTCTTTAAAATATATCTTATATATATAGAGAGAGAGAAATTAAAATACATCTTATGCATTGTTGAGTTTATCACAATTCACAATGCAATTCTTTACTTTTCTTTTTTACTTTTATTCACGTACTTTAACCTTTTAAATATTTTAATGCGGTATTTTAATATATTTGGTTTGAAACTCTTTTGAGAGGTGGATTGAATTTTACTTATTGAGATTACTTCCAAGGTTGGTGAATCCAACTTTTTGGGACAATGTAAGATACTAAATGATAATTATAAGATTATAACCTTTTGACACATTTAAATTACTCGATTTCCTATGATTTTGGACATTATGTAGCCATCCATGTAAGAATAATCTTGGAATGGGAACAAAGAACAAACTATATATTAATAGACTAGAAAATCGACATCGTTTGCCTTCCCATTATTGTCTATCATGTACTAAATTTTGCTACAAACAATTTTATTGAATGACTTTCTCGAACTTTTATAAGTTGTTAATAGAATTCTTAAAAAATAAAATTATTATTTCACAAAAATTTTAAGTTATAATGACACTGCTCGTAAATTACTCAAAATTTTTTTTGGTAATAGCTAATGTAGAATCAATTTTAGGTCTTTTAAACATTTTTCTTCAAGTTTTATGTCTCGTGTTTAGCCTAATTTTTTATTTATTAATACTTCCTGCTTAGCTATTTAACCTAAATAATTTTCTAATTATTTTTTATAATAGCTTGTTTGATTTATTCTTACACTGCCTTTTTTTTCTGGTTTATCTATCTATTTACTTATTTTATATTTTATTCTTATTCTTTACTTTGTTCTATATTTATTGTATTATGAATTTTACATGTTTGTATATTTTAATTTTATACGCATTTATCTATAGTATTAGTATTTTTATGTCTTTATTTTTTCATTTACAGTATTCTATCTGACTCAGTGAAACTCTTACTGGGTGTTGTTATTGTTGTTATAAAGATTTCGCTTATAAATTGGATTTGCTTGTCCCTACTTAAAAATAAAAATATACATTCCCTAAATTTAATTCAAAATAATTGGATGCTAGACCAATTTGTGGATAATTTTAGAATAAAATAGATCAATTTGATGAACAAATACAAATGAATTTAATTATACATTTATATGGCCAAATCCTTAATTTTTAAGATTTTAATAAATCACTTAAAAATGTTTAATATGAGTATGATTAAAACCTATACGGTTCAACATATTCATGAACCTAAATGCATTAAGTTTAATTTCTATCTTTATATTTAATATAAAAACACTCTAATTTCTTACGATGAAATTTATAAGCGAATCTTAAGCTGTACGGTCTATGTTCCCACCAGCTACCCAACTGTCAACGTCTTTGATGACACCTGAAACAAGTTTAAGCTCTTCCAATCACATGATAAGCGTGATTAGATGGTTGAAAGTAATTAATGCCTACAGTTTATTTTAATTGCTTATGAAAAAGTCGGATTTGGGAAGTATTGAGTCATGACAGAAACTTAATTATGATGCAACAAACCTTCTCCTCACTTTCTTAATGTATCCATCTGTTGAGACTATTGCCCAATTATGGCTAAATTAATTAATTCTTAAATTTAATAGCCCCATTAGGTTTACCACTGAAAAGCACTGTTTCGTTGCTTGGATCAGCATACCATCACAGTGACGTGTTACATATAAGTCATAACTCATAAATGAGTAAAGGTTATGCATTGGGGAATCGAGTTTATTAGAGACCATGTACATACCAATACTGTTTTCCTTTCTTTATATGATGACTATTAAGAAGACATTACATCATATATGGTATGAAAAAGTCCAAGTTTTTCATTTTTCACATGTTTTTATGTTATGCAATATAACATGCACAGACATTTTAACGAGGGAGCAAGTCAAAAGCATATACACTTTTTTTTTTTCTTGATTTCTGATGGATTCTCTATGCTTTAAAACTCTTAACAAGTGGTGTAGTGGAGGATTTTGAATTAGAGTGGGAATCCGATTAATATCATGAATAGCAATAGGCTTTATCTGCATTGATAAAATGACATCAATCAAATTCCATCTGAACAAGAAAGGAAGGAAGAAACTGAATAGAGTGCTAATTATAAAATAGATTATCTGGAAAGGCAGGCTGTACTTTCTTTCTATATGATGTAAGTAAATTCAAATCCTACATTTGTTTATTCGACTCCGATTACAGCTATGAAAAGGGAAGAATAAAGAAAAGGGGCTATTCAATTGATAATGTTGCGTCGATGGTTAAATTAATGTCACCAAATCCGATTTTTCAGGAGTAAGTAAAAGGAAATTAAGTTTGTTTAGAACAGCCGGCGAAATATGAAAGCAGCTCGATCGTATCCCCGTAGAAAGATTTATGATTAACTTTCGTGGTTAAGACTTAAGAGTTTCCTAATCATCTTTTCCAATTTTTAATTAACTCGGAGAGAGTTCGACTTGCAGCTCAATTATGTGAATTAATTCACCTTATTTTGGAGTTTTTAAATTAATTCAGATTAATTAATTAAGCACGACATTGCTCAAGTCATCATCCTGTCTCACACTAACCTGTATTTTGTACTTATCCGCATCATAGTCCTAAAATGTAAGCTCGCATACCTTGTTTTGTTATATCAACCTTCACTTGTTTTGTTAATTTCGTTAATAAAATATTAATACAAAATTTAAATTGAAATTTTCAATCTTTAAATTTTAAATATTTAATTAAAATTTTAAAAATTATACATTAAAATGAACAAATCTAGTGTGAATCAAACTAACAACTGCATTATTGAATACCAGCGTAAATGGGAAAAAGTAAAACTTACAAGTATGGTTAACTAGTTCGATTATACCGAGGAATTTACAGGAACTCGCCATTATTTTTTGTTCAAATCTCAAGAACAACATACACTGGACTTTAGGAAGGAGAAAACTGCAAAAAGACAAAGTGTGGAATCGAACTTCTAAGCAACGTGCGCCTCGATAACCATATACAACGGTACTTTGCGGTCAACCATAAACCACGCAAAAATGTGAAACGAAAAACCTACTTGGTCTACACAACTTCACGGCAAACACAAGCTTTTGCTAATAATTAATGGCGATTCGGGTATGTAGTAGGCTTCAATTTTGAATACTACACGCAACTTCGTTGGACGGAGTGAATTTTGATTCTTATCAGTTCACATCAACTTCAGAAGAGCCAGTCTGATTTCTAACCAAATCCTTCGCTGTCATCGATTCCTCGTCATCCATCTGCAGAAACACAATTTCATCTGTGTCACTCAAACTCATAAAACAGAAACCGTTTACCAGATCAGATGATAAGTTAATATTAGTTTTAAGGTAATCTGACACTATTCTTTACACTAGGCACACTTAAAGATGAACTGTAAACACATATAATTGATGTTCATGTACTTATATGTTGTGAATGAAGTCTCAGTTTACTGATATGTGATTAGCTTCTAAAAGGGTATTGGAAAACAGTACGTATCCAAGCAACCATGGTAATGTGAGGTGGAATTTCCAAATGGCAGGACACTGGTAGTAACAATAGATAGATGAAGATTCTCCATTGCATTAATTAGTATTTTGGCAAGTAATGAATTATATACACCCATGAGGGGTGTTAAAGCCATTGTCCCTTAAATAACTACCAAAGGTAGTTAAAGGTGTAGCATTTTTTATAAACACAACAGACAACAGACGATTTCTTATCAATAAAACGAAAACTTGTTTAAGAAGTGGAAAAACTTTTGGAGAAAAAAGAGAAGGCAGTAACAGTTCTTTAACCGGTGGAATTATAACGAATCATCAAGTATGTATGTTTCGTTTGTCTACGCATATAATTCGATCCTGGATGCATAATCTTTGTGGTTGTGTTATTTGATCTGTTCATTTTATTCTAACAGCAAGAACACTATGTCAGCGTATTTGTGTGAGTAGATCCTTGTCGGAAACTGTTGCTTCGATCTCCGGGAGAGCCGAATTGAAGTGATCCTCGAAGAATTGTCTTTGATTAGTGTGGTTGAATCTTAAGGATATCTTCAATTTTACATGGTATTACTTATCTCAGGTCAAGTACGTTATTGATCCTATATCTCTTACAAGTCTTACTGGTAATAAAATTGTCAACACTCTTACTAAAATTATTACTTATTTTCCTGCTTATGATGGCTCTCCTCTTCCTAACATTAATTTATATTGTTAGTTTGTTGACATTGCTTATGATTTTTACATTGTTAATTAGTTCTTGATAGCTCCCCACATACTCATTATACAATTGTTTTCTTCGTATTCTTCGTTACATATCAAAGGTATCATGTTATATGCTCTTTATTACTCTAACTCATCTTCTCTTCAATTGCAAGGTTATCCAGATGTTGATTGGGCTATTGTGTTTCTTACTTATTGATCACTTATCATTTGGTGTAGTAAGAAGCAAACCTCTGTTTCCTAGTCCAATATTGGAGTTGAATATTGAGTTCTTACTAATACTACTTTTGTGCTTCTAAAGTCGCATTGGTTACTTTTGTTGAAATCCAGCTGTGATCAAATCACAGGCGTAGCAGAAAACAAAAATTTTACAGATACTGAGCAGATTATGATAATTGAATAAACTTAAATAAAACATCAAACGATTTAGAAGTCGTACCTTGTTTGCTTTTTGTTGAAAAATCTTTGAAACATTTTCCGATTGATCAATCACGAGCTGTTCAAGTGTCCAGCCTCTGATAGTATTCACAGAGCAATTCTCAATCTGATTTGAGAGGAAGAAGACAAAAAGTGTCAGCTTCTAAAAAGCTCTTCCTTTTAAATAGAAAAAATTATAAGATTCTTTTATTAAAATTAAATATCTTTAATTATAATTATAATTAAAATCAAAATCAAAATCTAATTATTTTAATTTTCATAAAATCAAATATCTCATATATGATCTCCAAAGTTTCTCAAACTTTATAATTAAGTCTAACTTAATTAAATTGATTTTTCTTTCACAAATTGATCTTTGATGTGTGACCCATTAGGTTCCTAATAAATTATTAATGATTATAAATTATAATTCTAATTCACAATTAGAATTGGATAGATTAAAATTTCTTTTAATTTATCTTTAATTCTCCAATTAAATAATTCATAATCATAAATCATGATTGACGCCTAGCAACATGCCATGATTTCTCAAATATAAGGAATGCCAAAGTGATTGACTTAACCTGTCAATACATGGTTATAATGTATAATTTAATCTTTTCATTATTCAATATCTTAATTGGACAGAGTATAGATACAATGTCTACTCTTATCATCTAATCATACCCGTTCTTGCTAATTAGTAATTGATTTATAATTGAAATTTGAAAACTCTTTTTCAAATATTAATTCACTCTGATTAGAGAATTTCATAAATCATTACTAATCAAGAACAGTAGAATATTTTTTTTCTAATTACTTTAGAGTAATAAATCCTATACCGACTTACTCAACTATCTAGATATGGTTCATACTGTATCCGATTACTACCGACTGAATTATCCTAGGACGATTCATAAGTAGCATTAAATCACAGTAATTCTCACACTAGAATTTTACAAGCCATTGTATCCCAGTCTAATATTGGAGTTGAATATTGAGTTCTTACTGATACTACTTTTGTGCTTCTAAAGCTTCGATGGTTATTTTAGGGTAATGGGCATTCCATCTCCATTTGCTACTCTTCTGCATTGTGATAATCTAAATGCTATATAAATTGATGTATTTTATGAATGCACAAAATACATTGAAATTAATTGTCACTTTATGCATTATCATGTTCATTATAATACGATTCATCTTGTTTACGCGTCCTCTCAAGCTAGATTGCTCATATATTTGTCAAACCTCACTTTACTTTGTAATTTTGAGAGCTTGTTTCTAAACTCAAATTGTCACCTTCTCTGCCATCTTGAGTTTAAGACGGGATGATAATGATAATATATATTGTAATCAATGCAAATATATTTATGCACTAATTAAGTTCTTTCCTAACTAGATTCTTCTTTATTTAAGTTTAAGTTCTTCCCTAATTAGGCTCTTCCTTATTTAAGTTTCTTCCTAACTAGTTTAATATTTCTGTATATGAATAGGTTCATTCTATGAATCAGCATGAATCCAGAGCTAGAGTAAGAATCTCTCATGTAGAGATTGAGAGAAGATGGAGCCAGAAATGAGTATTCGAGTAGCTTCGTTGGATAAATGTGTATTTTTCACCTTAGGACATGTTGATGTCAAGTTGGTGGGTTTGTTTTATTGTCCTATTTGTATTAAGTAATGTAAGGCATTATAATGGTAGGTTGTTTGTAATTCTACACTCCTTTTTTTTAATTAAATCTTATTTAATTTCTCAAAAAATTACATACAATAGACTTATAAAACAATTCATTTTCTATTAATTTCTACTCAAAATATTCTTATTATGACATTTTTCTCTATTTTTGATTAATTTTTATGAATAAGCACAAATTAAAAAATCCTTAATAGCAAGTAGTCCAACATTATGTATGCATTTAATTAATAAGGAGAATTATGAGGGCTTGAATTTTGCGACTCAATTGAATATGAATAGAAAAGGCAATAATATAAAAAATTATGAAGTTTTAAAAGTTTTAAAATTTTTATTTTAGTATACAAATTTTGCAATTTTTAATTAAATGTCTAAAATTTAAAAGATAAGACAATTTAATTTAAAAGATTATTTTATTTATATTTTGCTAATATGGTATAACTAATTTGAATAGTAATATTTCTAGAAAACCGAAGGGAGTAATAGTTTCGCAAACTTTTCAATTTTATCGTGAACTTCTCTTGCACAAAAAAAAAATAAAAATAATCAAAAGCGAAATAATAAAAAATACCAGAAATTTAGTAACGCAGTTCGACACATCTTGCCTAACTCTGCGAAACCTTCAACCAAATTAATACTTTCACCGAAATACAATAGATTTACCCAAGGCTTTACTGAGCCGATACTACTCAACCTCACTTTCCGTGAAAGTATTTCATACCTAATAATACGACCGCCTCGTACTAACCTCAACGGAAGATTTTCTCAATCAATCTTTTAACGAGAGAACAATAAACGAATAACTCAAATGATTAGAATAATAAAGAATGAAAATTAAATACACTTGAGATAGGAAAGGAATGACTTCTCAATAAATTCAACTCCTTATAATACAAATCTGAAAGTTGTTCACTAAGTAAATTGTCGTACTCAGCTGCTGGGATTTTGCGCCTAAGTTTTAATCGTGAATCTTGAAAACTCCACTAGCAATTTGACGTTGAAGAGTTAGAAATATAGATAGCTGATTCACACAATGTCAAAAGCAAAATCACACCTGCGCCAAAATCTCCGTCAACAATCCAGCTAACAAGGACAATTAAGACAATGAACACTTCAACCCCCTTGGTCACGAGATGCTC
The DNA here is from genome assembly GCA_027564395.1 of Erythroxylum ulei. NCBI lineage: Eukaryota > Viridiplantae > Streptophyta > Magnoliopsida > Malpighiales > Erythroxylaceae > Erythroxylum > Erythroxylum ulei. The sequence goes on along the minus strand of JANITX010000212.1, from coordinate 5,997,363 downwards.
AAAAAGTCTTCATAAGATGGAGTTCTTCTAATAACCAATCAGCTATAAAATCCAAATAGACTATCTCAATGAATGCTTTAAGGAAGAAAAGACGTTGAAGCATAAAAAATGAAATACCCATGCTGATTCAAGCAAAGATAAAATCAAAACACAGTTGCACACACGTAGATGTGATCTATACACACTCCTATTTAAGATACAGTTCTATCATACTTAAACTATTATCCTAAAAATCCAACAGTGCTCCACTCTTTATACCCACGTAATCCATCATACTTCTTATTAAGATACATGTTAATTAAGGATAGGACTCTATCATAACTAAAAAATTATCACTAATAACTTTTTGAATTCAAGTTATCATCCAATTAATATCTTACATGTCCGATTAATAAATAAGATACCAAAATAAAATAATAAGATATATACCATATATCTTAACCATTTCAAGTGTCGTATATGGTTTTTAATTATAAATCAGTATCTGCATATAACTATGAATCTATTTGTCACATGAAAACTCATAAATCATATGAACAAAAATAAAGAATTACTTAACCCCCTCCAACAGTTAATTATTGTGTTATTTGACTAATTATATTAGGAAAATATTAATAAATATAACCTTTTGAACTAAATCATTTAATTTTAAAAGTTTAAATATTTAATTAAATCCTTTAGAATTAAATATTATATAATATCTTTTAAAAAATTAACACTTTTTTAATTCGTTATCCTTCAATGAAATCTTCATTTCGAAACCTAGAAATTGAAAGGCTCTCGAGAGATATTCTTAACCTTGTCGAGATTGGGTTGTTCTTTGGAATTAACATCAACTTCTATTTACTTTTATGTTTAATATAACAATTAGAAGCAGAGTATATTGTACAAAAGCAAATTAAAACTCTATAAAAAGTTACATAAGATGTTATTATTTCTTTTTGTCAATATGTAATTGTAGATGTTGAAATTGCATCCTTCTTGATTAATCATCCACAACAGCATTAATGATCCTCATTCTAACTTTTAATATACTTATTTTTATTAATTTGATTAATTGTATTATATCTAGATGATTTAACAACAGTTCATATGTTATTGTCATTTCTAATAAAGTCTCTCGTCGTAGTTTACCTAGAAACGTAGGCTATACATAAAGCCCTGCAAATCAATTCAAAACCTACTTTTGTTTATCGGGTCGGGTCCATAAAAATAAGAATAAAGAAAAGGGATTATTCTATTGACAGGGATGGGTCGATGTCTAAATTAATGTCCCCAAACTCTAATTAACTCTAATTAAGTTTGTTTAGAATAGTTGACCGAATTATGAAAACAGCTTGTTACCCTTCAGAAAGATTTACGAATAGTTTTTTAATTAACTATAATTAAGTTTGTTTAGAACAGTCGACGAAACGTGAAAACAACTCGCTATCTCTTAGAAAGATTTACGAATAATTTTTTTAATTAAAAATAAATCTTTATAAAGAGTAACGAGCTGCTTTCATATTAAAAAATTTAATTAATTAGATTGATTCAATCGTAAAAATTTTAAAACATTTAAGTTTTCTCGGTTCGTTTTATTTTAATAATTCTGATTGTTAAAAACTGATTAATGTATTAATTAATTGATCAATTTTTATTAATTAATATATTTTTATAAATTAAAATAAAATAATTAACAATATTTTTAATTAAAATTTAAAATTTTTGATACTTGACGACAATCTCTCTTAATTATATTTCAAAATTTTAATTTTGTTTAATCTTTATCTAGTTTTATGACGGTATTGAACCTTTTAAATATAAAATCTCTTATTTTATCTGTTTAACTTCAGATCTAATTTTTAAAAATTTGATAATTTTTGTGGTTAAGAGTTTCCTAAACATCTTTTCCAATTTTTAATTAATTAAGAGAGAGGTCAACTGGCAGCTTAATTATGCAGTTTAATTCTTTGCCATGTTAATTATTTCACCTTATTTTGGAGTTGTTTTTTAATTAATTCAGATTAATTAACCGCGACATTGCTCAAGTCGTCATCCTATGTCACACTGACCTGTGTTTTATACTTATCCACATCATAGTCCAAAGAAGTATGCTCGCGTACGTTAAAGATGGATTAATTTCTTTACATATGCTCATTGTCCCATATACAGAGTAGCAAAAGTATTCATAACAATTTTGCTCAAAATTGGTAATAATGAATTGTAAAGTGTTAATTTAAAAAAAAAAGTT
>JANITX010000212.1:5948677-5968971 GCA_027564395.1 Erythroxylum ulei | reverse complement strand
GACTCTCCTATTTTACATGTCTGGCTCCATCCCTGATCATAATTCAACTCACCTCTTAAACTTAATTCAAAGTAATTAAACTCAATTTAAATAAATAATTAAAATAATAATAATAAATTATTATTTAATTTGACTTTAAAAAATGTGATATAGACAATATTTAATTGATTTAAATGTAATGTTTATATTACATGTATTTTATTGTTATTTCTTAATTAAAAATTAGAAATTTAAAAAAAATAAGGAAATATTTAAAAATAGCAATCTTTAAACTACGTCAACATTATTTTAATTAAAAAAACAACTCAAAATCCGAATCGCCTCATTAGTCATTATCATCTGTGAATCAAACAAACACCTCCATCATTGGATACCAACGTAATTGGGAAAAGGTGCAAGTATAGTGAGCTAGTTTGATTATACCGAGGAATTTACAGGGACTTTGACGGTACTTTATGTTCAAATCTCAAGAACAACATACAATGGACTCTAGGAAGGACAAACCAGCAAAAAAAAAAAAGGGAGGGATCGAACTCCTAAGCAACGTGTGCCTCGATAACCGTAAACAACAGGAATTTGCGGTCAACCCTCAACCACGCAAAAATGTGAAGCGAATAACCTACTTGGTCTATGCAACTTCACGGCAAACACAAACTTATGCTAATATTTAACGGCGATTCGGATATGTAGTAGGCTTAGATTTCGGATACTACACGTAACTTCGTTGGACGGAGTGAATTTTGATTCTTATCAGTTCTTCACATGAACTTCAGAACAGCCAGTCTTAGACTTCTAACCAAATCCTTCACTGTCATCGTTTCCTCCTCATCCATCTGCAGAAACATAGTTTCATCTGTATCATTCAAAAAATCATAAAACCGAACCATTTTTCTAGGGACGATAAGTTCATATTTGTTTTTAAAGTTAATTTGACACTATTCTTTGCACAAGGCGCACTCAAAAGATGAATTTGTAAACACATAGATTCGATGTTCATGTACTTATATGGTGTGAATGAATCTTAGTTGAGACACTGATATGTAATTAGCTTCTAAAAGGGCATTGGAAAACCGTACGTACCCGAGCAACTATGGTAAAGTGAAGGGTGGAATTTCCAAATGGCAGGACACTGGTAGTAACAATAGAAACATGAAGATTCTCCATTTCATTTAGTATTTTGGCAAGAACACCATTTCTTTTCTCGCAGTGTATTCGTATGAGTAGATCCTTGTCGGAAACTGTTGCTTCGATCTCCGGGAGAGCCGAATTGAAGCGACCACCAGAGTTTGAATCGTCACATGAAGAAGAGTCGTCATCGGCAGATAGCTGAGACTTCCTGACAAGAACCACTGATTCCACAGTTTGCTTCTTGGTCTGCTCTTCCAGTTCCTTAACTCTTTCCTGAAGTTGTTTTACATACTTGACAGCATCTCCGAGGACAGAAGCTTTGTCCATCTGAAAAATATATATATATATATAATCATGAACATAAATCATTCATGATCTGGTGGCTGTGCCATGTATAGAGAATAGTGCTATGAATCCATAATACCTTCTTCAGGCCAGGAACAATGGACGATAGCGATATGAATCGCTGGTTAATCTTTTCTCTCCTCTTTCTCTCGGCCATAATATGGTCATGTGCAAGCGAAGGATTTCTAGTCATAGACGTGGATTTAGACCTCTTGTTACTTGCTTGGTTGTTCCTTGACTCGTAACAATTCTGGTTTTCATAAGAAACCTTCGAAATAAAAGGCCGAAAGTTCATGTTCCCCGGAGACAAAGCCTCTTCCTTTGGGTTCAGGTTGAAGCCTAGACCCCTGAGTAGCTCCTGGGAATCGTTTGTTGGTGAAACTGAGGCCTCAAAAGAAAGAATCTGAAAGGTTTTAGAAGAGGGTGTTGGTGGTTGTTCAGCTGTGACGCCTGAGTTCCAGCTGCTGGTTTTCTGCTGTTTAGACGGCCTCACAAAGCTATTTCGAGTAACATCTAAAGCGGAATTGCTTATGCTGTGACTTTTTAGATTAGGGTAAGAGGAATGTCTATCCAAAGGTAAATATCTATGGAGATCTTCTCCAACTGAAGTTGTCATATTTTGGGCGGTGAACCCATCGACAGAGCTGATATTGCACTGAGAAATTAATTGGTAATCGTCCATACTCTGCAAAAGCAAGACCATGATCAACTTAAAAGAAAACAAATAAATGGCTCCACACAGCTCATAATCAAGTCGGGATTTAATTAAAATCACAAGAAAAAGAGACTTGGATCTTATAATTAAAATCCTTGAACTTATGTGGCAAGCGATGAACATTACCAGGTCTGTGAACCATCTAGCTGATGCTGTATCCATGAAGCTTCTTTGTTTCCTTTAGATGAAGACCCTGAAGAAATTCCTGATCAGTGCACCAATTCCTTCGCTATATTACAACACTCTAGCCTGAAAACTAAAACCAAACCCAGACATATAGGTACCCAAGAACTTCTGGTTGATCAATATTTGCTTTTAACCTTACTCTCTGACAGCTGACTAAATTCTGGTTTATCCAAGTATTTAAGAACAATCACAGAATTACCATTTTCTTGGAAGGGCTAAAATGGTTTTTAATCTGGTTTCCTATCCAACAACAAACGATGATGTTCCCTTATTAAAGTCGATTTCTGATGCACGAATGCATCTCCTACCCACGTGTGAACATTTTGTCTTTACTTAAGACTGTCTCATTATCCAACAGAAAGCCTTTTGGAAGCAAGATGGGATTGACTTAAACAAAAAACCAACCTGACATCGATTGAGACACTATGTCTAAGGTATCGAGTAAAGAAACAATATATTTCGTATCATTGCCCACCGACCTAAACCTTGTTCCCATTGCAAATCTTCAATGATCTTGATGTGATTCTTGTACTTACTTGGACTATTGTGTAACATAGGGTTCATTGACTTTGTTTTTGTTATTAGGAGCATTTATATAATCCTGTTCCTAATAAAAAATGAACTAATTACCAATATAATTATATTTCCTTGCTTTTAAAAATAAGGCTATTTATTGGGATTAGGATTTATTAAAAATAATAATACTGACTCTATTTTTTCGTGACTCAAAATTTAGTCAAATAATTTAAGTTTTGTTTAATTTAATTTAATTTCAAATTAAAATAACATTATTTTGATTAATTATATTAAAATAACTTTGTTTGATAAATTAACACGCTAAAATCGAGTTAGACTGAAATCAAAATTCGATCAGCTTGAATATCCAAATTTGCTAATCCTAAGTTATCCTTTTTTTTACCAACAGACTTTACAATTTACTAGCCAATTTGATAAATTTCAGAAGAACAAGTCATTTCATTTGTATGAAGCTGAAGATCGAATTAACTCCTGAGCTCATGATTGAATTCTGAATCTAGTAGAACTACACAATCAAAACAAATAGTCAAACTGAATTCTCCAAAGGACAACTCATAACAATTGGTAACATCAATTCATGTCCATCATCACATTATTACGAATTCATTATTGGATTGAGCTGTTAGGAAGAGTTTTACATCCAAAAACATATTATTTTTCTTGAATGGAAAGATCTTCCTAATCTAACTATTGTTGCATTAAACCTGGCAAAATCGTGTGTCAATTATTGGATAAATGTTTATATATAACAGAGTTGCTGTATATTTATAACTTGTAATAATTATAAATAACATAAACGTTATGATAATAAAACCATCTGTTATCGTAATATTATGATAATTCACAGAAGGGTTCGTCAGAGAGGAACCGAAACCATAGAAAAAAGACAAAACAGGGGTCTGGTCCTAATCATTATTGACGACAGATCAGAATCCTATACATAATCCAGAGATGTTCTTCCTACAAGCCTACACAACAAAACAAAAAGGTTAGGTACCAAGTTGTCCTATTCGAAGGATGATGCTTGCAACTTTAGATTTCATGTAATGAATTTGTGTTATTGAATTAATTTTATTATTTAATCTTAAGTTATCTACGTTTTAAATAATTTATTTGAATGTGATATTATTTGTTTACAAGAACATATCTAATATGTATTATTTGTTTGTAATTTATTCAATATCTATAAAAATGAATTAAAACCATTAATTTTATATTTTTATCATAAAAAAATAGAATTTATAATTAAAGAATAAAAAGTTTGTGGTTCTATGTTACAGTTTGGCAAAATATTTTTTAGTTAACTGATGGAGTTGGTGCTTTATAAGACAACCTGGCATGTCGCATCAGACACGTACCACGTTGATACAAGTACTATTTTGTCTCATATTTACATTTATATTGATTAATTATTTAATAAATGATATTATGATCTCGTATTTTTATTTCTGTTAAAAATATTTTTATTTAAATTTAATAAAATTTTTAATTTTAACTTAAAAAATCAATTAATAAAACTTAATTTATAATCAAAATCAAAATGAAGAATTTATTGTAATTTACTAGTTTCGTTGTTTTTTCCATTTATATTAAAAACTTCTCTATTAATTAAAAATAAGATTGCTTGGTATTAAATTTTTCTAAACTCTACAACTCAGCAGGATTTTTTCTTACTGTTGTTAATAGTTTTAGTTTCATTGTAATTTCCTTATTTGTTCTGCTTGTGCCTCACAGGCTTTAACCATTTTTAGGATTGAGTAAGTTTCTGTTCAACATAGGAACTCTGACCCTAAAGCCTCTTTTCAGTTTTTGTGCAATGTAGGAACTCTAATCTTAAGTCGGACACTTTCAGCCTTCGAGCCTGATACGGCAGAAAACCCAGTTAACTCGAGGTAAATCTGTTAACACAAGTCGGATCAGACCGAACCTGACCTAGATGTTATCTCCTATTCCTAAGCATCTCCCCTCGTAACAAGGAAAGGCACCACTAGTGCAATTCCTGTTAAGGCCTTGCAATGGTCCGATCGTCTAGTGCAATTAGAAGTAGAGGGAAGAAGAAAAGACTCGAGCAAAGGACGCTTGGTTGCTTCTCCCAGTAGAATATGGAAACAATTGAATAAAAAGAACAAACATCATAAGAACCAGAACCAGAACCAGAACCAGAACCAACATGAAATCCAAACACATATTTTGAGGTTTTCTTTTTCTTTTTTTCCAATTTATTGATGAAATCGAATCCCCTACACTCTACAGCGAAGGAGATGAAACAAACTGTCTGGGTAAGATAAAGAGATCTTTCCCTTCAAATGGGGAAGTCCAGTCATGGGAACCAGAAGCAGGTGTTTCAGCATTTGCAGCTCCACCATCCATCAATCTTGGCATGGAGGTACCATTGCCACTGGTAGCTGATCTTAAAGCTAACTTAACCCCTAACCCAGAAGGATTTGAATCATAGATTTCGCTGCCATTCTTTAAAGAACCAGGACCCACCCACAATCCACCAAGGCTTGGTGATGATAAACTGCGATCCATACTCCAGTCTATGCTGTTATAGTCTAAATGTGCCATCGAGCCTGCAGTGCTCCAGTCTACTGGAGATGAGGCCCCTGACGAACCAGTGGAACCCAAGCCAGAGAAAAGTCCAAGAGAGGAAGCAGCAGCAGTAGCAGTATTTGATGTTGTTCTGATTCGTAAACCATTTCCTCTGCTTGTTCCTGGAGAAACCCCTGGAATGTTGCTGGGAACAAGCTGTTGCTGGTGTTGATACTGAATTTGGTGGAACATCTGGTTTGAATTAACATTGCCAGGGTTGAGACTTGTTGTAATTGGAACGTTAGGCATCATACTGTTGGCCTTCATGGTATCAACACCATTTGTGGGATACCAACTGCTTGTAGCTCCAGGAGAAGATGAGTTTATACTTGTAGCTGGAACAGGTTTGGTGTTTACTGATTGAGGTCGCTGCATCATCACAACTGGTTCCCTAACTACTCCTGGCTGAAGGTTCTTATATTCACTTCCAACAGCAACATACCGGGTTTCTGCCTTAGCTGGTGGAGGTGACACATGCAGAGACGACGTCAAAGAATAAGACACTGAGGTATTGGACCCTGCAATATGCCACCTTTTTTCTGTCGATACAGCAGGTTGTTGAGGTTTTGCCCACTCTAACTTCTGTTGAACTTTCTTCAAAGGCTGCAAGCTTTTACTTCCTGCTTCTAAGGATCCTCCAACTGAGACAGATGTTTTCGTATAGTTAAAATCCTTGTCATCTCTTCTTTGATGTATCATCAACGGCTGGTTGGATCTGGGTTGTGGACTTACCACATTCTGCCTCAATGCTACTGAAGGTTTAGAATTATTAGCTGACAGAGGATCCCCAGTTTCATCAGGCTTTGGGGGAAGAGAGGTTGGTTCAAGCTTTAGTGTTCTTAAAATCTCTGCAGCCTTGTCAAAATCACCCTCAGAGGACACCAGTGCTCTTTCAACATCCTGCTTTCCGCATTTATATCTGATCTCCATATCAGCAATTCGAGCAAGTTCATCAGATATGTCAATTTTCAAATTACCACTACCAAGGTGTTGATCCCTATACTTGTCCGCATCTTCATTTCTTTCAAACAGCCAGGTAACAGATTCTTCTACTTTCCCTTCATTCAATATAAGAGCCATGGTAGCCCGTTCATGTGGAAACCCCATCGCGACCAGCTGTTGAGCAAGTGCCTCAAGCTTTCTTGACATAAGATAGCCACTGCATCGCTCATGCAACTCCTGAGCTCGCCTCTCCTTTTGGCGCTGATGCTTCCGTTCATTCTTTTGACGAATTTTTTCCCGCTTGTCATTGTCAGCTCCTGGAATTATTTCCTGTCGGGCTGGAGGATTAGAAATTTTATCTTTGTGATCTTCTGATTCACCAGACCAGCTACCGTTGTTTGAGACAGAATCATACTCAACCCCAGCACCAAACAAACCACCAACATGATCGTCAGTTTCATCAATGGTTCGGAAACGGCCATTAATTTGTAAAGGTGAAGCAGAGGATGCTGGAACGGTTTCAAGTGTGTGAAAGGTTCCAGAAAGTGGATTATAAGCACTAGCTGGGATACCACTACCTCCACTTGTCGCTGCTGCAGGCTTTGATGGAGCCTTCTGAGCCTCCTTCACAACCTTTTTATCCTTGGACTTGGCTTTTGATGCTGGAGACATTGTTATCTTGTTTATAGACAATTTATACCTGGAAATTATTTATTTATTTTTTGAATAATAAACTTTAATTTGTAGTCTAGTGAACAAACTAAAATATCACAATTAAAACAACACTTAAAAAGCCTCTTCTATGGTCATCATGCATTCACAATTCCAAGAAATCTTAAGTATTTAGATCTCCAAAAACTTGATCGACCATGAATGACACTCTTATGCATAAGAAGGTTATAAATAAAACAACTAATAATTAAGATAATCACAACAAATACACACCATATATCTATTGGATAGAAAAGACAAAGTAAGTACTCTCTGGACACAATGTGGCAAGAACACGTTCATCAATCAACCATCTTTATTAGAAAGAGCCCAGTGTCCAAAACAACACAACAAACTTCTTTTCTCCCATTTTAAATGTCAATTAACCCAGTGGAGCAAATTTTTTTCTCTATTGCATCTCAATGCAATTCAGAAAAGGGCACTGAAATGACAAGACTTCACCCACTTTTCCTATAAACCAGAGAGAATAAACTAGTATTTACAGCAACTTCCAATTGGTTAAAAATAAAAGGCAAGTTACAGGGTAGATCTGCAGGAATTAAGAACTTTTAAAGTGATTAGAGTCAAAAGATCCTTTTTGACAGAAATTAAAACTTTTCAGGTCCACACATGAAATGGCTACTGAGTAGTAATATTGAATTTAAATCTTGAAAACCAGCCCAAAAATGGCATTATCTAATATGTTGACTATTCATCTCCAAAAGTCAATAAAACTCAGATTTGCTAAATCACATGCATAGCTACACTTTTGCCACCACACTAGAGATGTGAACCTAGTTCCACTAATTATAAAGTTCTGCCAAAAGAAATTTAAAATGCACTAATGGAATAGGCAACTTTCTTACATATGAAAGTCTAAAAGAAAACTAGATTACACAAGTTATAAGCCCATTGCATCGTCTTTCACATCTTGTAATACTATAACAGCGACTTCAATTTTCTTAAAGTCATTGAATATTGATGATTAAACAATGCATGAAACTGCAGTCAAGTAAAATTTCCGTATCGTTCCATTAATAATAAATAGAACACTTCATAGGGTTGGGTTTATTTCATTATCCATATACTTCCGCACTTAGGATAGTAGAAATAGACCATGTCTAATACAACAGGACACAATTTCACCAATGATTTCTCACTCATGTACCAGAGTCGCATTCTTTGCTGTCACTTTCATTCCTCAAGTGATGCATTCAGAATTCTAAGATGTTCTTTGCCAATGGTTCAAATTCAAACGACTACTGTGTGAGTAATTTATGAAACTAATTTGATCCCAGCTTTTGATCGTATTAATAGCTGATCAAACCAAACTCAAGCATTGCATAGCTTATAGCTTATTTCTATATTCACATTTCCGAGCATTGACACTCCTCTATCACAGAGAAGAATATGTAATCGACCTAAAACGCAACAGGGACGATGCACTTGAAATGTTTCATCAAATTTGAAATTAAACAACATGAATTCAACAAATATCGACAATTTCTCCTTTAGACTTCTTCATTAACTCACTGGCCATATTAATCGAATAAAAATGAAAAAAAAGAAGAAGATTGGATCGGATATTTGAACGCAGAATCAACCAAAATTCGAAATCCCCAATTTACAGAGAAATGAAACACATCGGTCAGGTAATAAAAGAAGATCAACGATAAAACGAGTGAAGGAAAGAGAAGAGCCACACCTGTAGACAGAGAGAGAGAGAGAGGATGAGAGAGCACGAAACGGTCACCAGCCGATCGGTGGTTTAACGTCAGAAACAAGGGAGAAAACGAGAGAGATAAAGAGACAGAGAGCGAAGGGGCGAAATGAAGTGAGAGTCCAAACTCAATCCACAGAATTAGGGTTTTGAGATAAAAATAAATAAATATAAAAGGAAAATCGAGAAAAAGGGGATTTGGCAAATCCAAAAACTAACCTCCGTATTACATTTTTTTTTAATGGTACGTGTAATCCTCGAGCTGGAAGGAAGGGGACTCGAACGTGGTACTCAACCTCGTCTCTTTCTTGGTAAGCCGTTTTATGATCTATAATGTCATCCTTTAGGGTATTAATGAACTATTTATGTAAAATAGGATAATTGTGCATCGTCATATTTATCGCAAGAGTAACAAATGTACTGACTAACTAGCGACTTATGCAGAACATTTTATTCTAAAAACTACTTATTTTGATATTACATTCTGAATGTGATGTTCTTCTTTTAGAAGACATTTCGATAATCTATTTCCTTACACTCGTAATCTATTTTCTTCCCACTTATATATAAAAAAAAAGGTATGTGTAATCCATTTACTCAATTGTTTCATTTCATTGGTGCCCAGCGCCAGCCCCTCGACTATCTGTTAAGCATAAGGTAAAATATGCCAAAGTGCATATTATTATAATTTCTAAAAATTATTATTACTTTAATACTACGTTAAAAATAACGTTATTAGAAAAGAGTATTATAAAATTAAAATTATAAAAGAATCATTGATATTTTTTAAAATTTTTGATAATATATTAAATTAAAGAGGTGTTTATCAAATTTAAATTTAAGTATATTATTTTAAATTAGTTTCGAAAAAAAGTATATTATTTTAAATTATGGAATATAAACTATAATTAACCGTTTATTATAAGTGTGTTTCAAGTGATCATTGTAATTTAAATTATATGAATATGTAATAGATTTCACAATCAAACTATTATTGTAATTTAAGTTATCAGAATAATATGAATCTGTAATAGATTTCACAATAATTTAGGATTCTATTCATTGCTTGATTCAGTAGTGACTTTATTTAACATAACATCAACAATATTATGAATGTTGATAAAAAATATGAAATTTATTTATTAACCCATTTTATAATAATAATGCATTAAATAAATTATGAATATTTGGTGATACGTCATTAGTGTTACTCAAGTTTAATTGCATAGGCAAATGATGTTAGATTTTTCCAATTATGTGAAAACATTTTTATTTTAATGTGTAGAATTAAATATACTCATAATATTTGACTTAGTCCTTGGATAATGATACATTAAATATTTCTTAAAATTACTAATTAAATTTAAATGATGATTACTTTACCGTCTTTTAAGTTAATTCATTTGCTATGTCACAACATTATAACTCAACCAAACTATGGTATCTTACTTTAACCTGCCCAGCTTCTCTAGAAATAGAGTCCACTAGTGGTAGAATGGGCGGGTGAAACGTCAATTGTTATGCAGCGACTACCAACAAAGTTTATTCCCATTGACTCTCATTCCACACCATCTTACTACAACTGAGTCAATTAAAATTGATGAACCGCAGACCTTATAGCCTTCTTTTTTTTCGATCACCTACTATGTTTTTTATTTCTAAAAAAAACTATAAATATGACAACTTTAACGAGTCTTTCTTACCATTCGTAAAATTTTACGAAAGCTCCTATGACGAGTGCAGTTATAGGTCAAATATGCGACCACCGCTTGGTGGTCTTGTGTCTATCGTACCACCTCATCTCAAATGATATCATATGTCTGTATCACATTGGTTTTAAAATAACAGTTAAGTTAAACACATTGCAAAATCTTGTTCGTATTGTAATGAAATCCTTTTGTCTACTAATAATATAATAATTTGTCACAACTGCGAATAGGTATATATATCAAGACATTAACATATAAAATTTAAAAAAAATTAAAAATTAATAATACAAGGTTATGATTAAGATTTAAATTTAATATTAACATATAAAAAATAGCATACAAGACCATGGCTGGCAGGCTACGGTAATGCTAAATACAAGAACAAACAATAACAAGAGTTTAAAAAATCGTCTTGCCTCTCGTTCTCTCTCTAAAAGAGTGCAAGTTTTGGTCATGCCTTGATTGTGCATGTTGAGAGTTTGTAGCTTTCTTGCTGGTCTGTCGTCTTGGTTTTCTCTTCAGCAATATGGAGTCAGTTTTGCAGAAACTTACTATCCGGGAGAAAGAAGAAGCTGAGTTTGTGATACCTACGGAAGATATTCAAAGGGAGGAGATCAATTATGAGCTCTGCCTCCCAGGAAAACTGGTGGGTGAAAGGGCGATTAACGCAGAGGCACTAGAAAGAACGTTGTCGAATCTGTGGCGACCTGTGCGGGGCGCTTTTATCAAACCGATGAGCGATAATAATCTCTATGTAATCCAGTTCTATCATCATTTCGACATGAAGAAGATGCTAGCGGGAGGGCCGTGGTCTTTCAACAAGTGCATCTTGTTAGTCCATCAATGGAAGGAAGGGGAGAATCCAGCAGATGTCGACTTTCTTTATACTGATATTTGGGCACAATTTCATGGTCTTCCTTTGGGGTTTGCTTCGGAGGCACTAGCAAAAAGTATTGGAAATCTTATGGGTACCTATCTGGAATATGATTCAGATAACAGACGTAATTCATGGAATAGTTTTATGAGGGTTCGGGTCAGGATAAATGTTGAAGAACCGTTGATGAGGAAGAAGATTATCCGAAAGCAGGGGGCGGCACCGATGGAAATCACTTTCAGCTATGAACGGCTTCCCCTTATATGTTACCTTTGTGGAATTATCGGCCACAGTGAATCCAGCTGCCCCAAACTTTTTAAACGATCGGAGGAGTTATGTCGGGAATGGCTGGAGGAGATCCATACCGAAGTGCGAACCCGAACTGTGCGACGGACGGTACAGTGAAAACGAGATCCCGGGACTAAGATTGGCGCTGATTTTACTCCATGAAATCCGGATGCCATCTACTCGCAATCTAGAGGGAAGATTCCACATAGAATCGACAATCGATTCTCTTTTTATCTGAAGAAGATCACATTCAAATCGACTGTTGGGGCTTCTTCTAATGTGGGCCAACATTTAGCTGAGGAAAATGGTATTATAATCGAAGGGGGGATACCTTTATGTTTGGGCCGAAGGACAAAAAAGACTCGGTTATGAACATGGAGGAAAATAAAAAACGTCCCAGACAAGGAGATAGAGGAATCATTGGTGTCAATGAGATGAATACTGAAGAAGTGCTTGTGTCTACTACCACATATCACTTATCAACGACCAGTCTTGCTCAGCAGACCCGCCGAGAGCCATGAGTTACATAGCTTGGAACTGTCATGGCTTAGGCAACCACCAGACAATTCGCGCTCTCAAGGACCTAGTTAGGTTCAATAAGCCTTGCATTATTTTTCTTAGTAAAACTATTGCGAATTCTAATAAGATTGAAGAAATAAAAAAGTTGTTGAAGTATGATTTCTGTTTCTGTGTTGAACGGCTTGGCCGCAGTAGAGGTCTGGCCATGTTTTGGACGAATGTTGTTTCTGTTACTATTACAGGTTATTCAAATAACCATATTGACATGATTATTGATGATTCGACTAATCCTAAATGGCGCCTTATTGGGTTCTATGGCTTCCCTGATAATGCTAGAAAATGCGCCAATTGGGAGCTTCTACGGTCCCTTTCACGTCTCCAGACCATGCCTTGGGGTTTGTTTTGGCGATTTTAATAATCTTCTGTCTGCTAACGATAAACTGGGGGGAGGGGTTTATCCTAATTTTTTGATGGAAGGGTTTCGTCAATGCATCATGGACTGTAACCTTGTCGAAATACCTCTGATTGGATTTGGCTATACCTGGGAAAGACGAAGGGATACAAGCTCGCGAGTTTTGGAGAGATTTGATCGTGCTTTTGTTAATAAGGAGTGGTTGGATATTTTTCCCTTTCACAAGCTTTACAATCTGGTGAGTGCTACGTCTGATCATAATCCCATTAAGTTGGTGGCTGCCTGACGGTTTCCAGTAAAGGGAATCAGTCGCTTTAGATTTGAAAACAAATGGCTTACAGAGGATGGTTTCATTGAGTTTGTCTCGAGGTTTTGGGTGGCCAACGCTAGGCTGAATCTTCTGGATCGAATTAAGGAGTGTGGTGTCGGGTTGACAAGTTGGCAGAAGCATCTAGGATCAAATTTCAAGGCACGTATACAGTCTATCAAGATGAAAATGGAGAAGTCCCGTAAAAACCACCAGTACGGTTCTTTTCTAAATCCTAAAGCTGAGCTCAACTGTCTCCTTGTCCAGGAAGACATCTATTGGAAGCAAAGATCAAAGGTTTTTTGGTTGCAATATGGAGAGGCCAACTCAAAATATTTTCATGCTCAAGCTTCAACAAGGAAACGGTTGAACCATATTCATTCACTTGTGGACGACCATGGGCAGCAGGTTGTGGACGATGAAGGGATAGGCAATGTCATTCTTGATTATTTTAACCACCTCTTTTTAGCATCGGGTGGTGGGGATTACAGTCACTTTGCTTCGGTTAGCTCGGTAGTGAGCCAAAAGGATAACAATCATCTTCTAGCTCCTGTGCGATTTGAGGAATTCAGGGTAGCATTGCTCGACATGCATCCGGACAAAGCCCTTAGACCTGATGGTATGAACCCGGCCTTTTTCCAGCAGTGTTGGTTTATTTTGGGAGCTGATCTTTTTGAAAATTGTCGGAACTGGTTGGAGCATTGTGAGTTTCTGGACACTCTAAATGATACAGTGATTGTTCTGATTCCTAAAAAAGACAATCCTACGTGCATGAAAGACCTGCGGCCCATAGCACTATGCAATGTCCTTTATAAAATTATAACTAAGGTGATAGCGAACCGGCTAAAAAGTTTGCTACCGAGGATCATCTCTCCCATGCAGTCGGCTTTCGTCCCGGGTCGGCTTATCACTGATAATGTCATGGTGGCTTTCAAGATTATTCACTATATGAAGAACAAAGGAAAAGGGAAGAAGGGGGAGGTAGCTCTTAAGATTGATATTAGCAAAGCCTATGACAGAGTAGATTGGGATTACCTTCGTTTTATTTTGTTAAAGATGGGTTTTGATAACAAATGGGTGGAGCTTGTTATGGTGTGTGTCACTACTGTGCGCTATTCGGTGGCGTTTAACGATTCCGAAGTAGGGCCTATCATTCCGAAGCTCGGTTTACGGCAAGGAGATCCTTTGTTACCATATCTCTTCATTCTATGTGCTGAAGGTTTATTAGCATTGTTAAGAGAAAGCGAGGCTAGAGGGGACATACATGGTGCGACTATTTGTTTAGGCAGCCCTAGTGTCTCCCATCGTTTTTTCGCCGATGACAGTTTCCTATTTTTTCGCGCAAATGTCTCTGAAGGACAAAACATGAAAAGGATACTTGGTATCTATGAAGAAGCGTCGGGGCAGGCTATCAATTTTCAAAAGTATGGCATTATGTTTAGTTCAAATACAAAGCCTTCTGAAAGACGTGCAGTGGAAGATATCTTAGGGGTACATACGCCTATTGACCATGGGAGGTATTTAGGTCTCCCCTCTCTCATTGGGAGGAAGAAGAGATAAGTCTTTACATTTATAAAAGATAGGCTTAGTAAGCGCATAGCGAGCTGGAAGAATAAGTTGCTTTCGAAACCAGGTAAAAAGATTGTCATCAAGATGATAGCGTAAGCATTGCCGACTTACTGTATGAGTGTTTTTCTTATTCCCCAAGGTACGTGTGATGAAATCCAGAAAATGATGAATGCATATTGGTGGGGTTCGGGGACAGACGATCGAAAGAAAATTCATTGGGCTAGTTGGGAGCGCCTCTGTGTTCCGAAGATATATGGGGGTATGGGCTTTTGGGACTTGCACTACTTCAATCTCGCCATGCTTGGTAAACAAGCTTGGCGGTTCTTGGCCTTTCCTAATTCGCTTCCGAGCAAACTTTTCAAAGCAAAATATTTTCCATCTTGTAGTTTTTTGGAGGCCACTGAACGTCCTAATTCTAGTTTTATCTGGAAGAGTATATTTGCAGCTAAAGACATTCTGATTAACAGTGTTAGATGGAGACTGGGAGACGGTTCTTCGATTAATGTCTTTGCCGATCCTTGGATCAATAAAGACAATAATTTTTTTGTCACCTCCCCGTCCATTCCGGAGTTCGATGGGCTCAAGGTGTGTGATTTGTTTAACGAGAAGGAATTCGGGTGGGATGCATAACTGCTAGAAGGTTTGTTAACTCCTTATGATGTTGGGCGTATTTCTAGGATCCCAATCGCTCGCTCCAAACTGCCAGATAAACTTATCTGGCATCATAATTCGAATGGCGCTTATTCTGTTAAATCAGGGTGTAAGCTGGTTCTAACTATGTACACTGACATAAGGAATTTTTTCGTCGAGGGTCCGTGGAACAGGCTTTGGAATATGGTTGTACCTCCTAAGATCAAAGATTTTGGTTGGCGGTGTTTCCGTGACTTTCTCCCCTGTAAATATCGGCTACGACGTAAGGGAGTTCAACTCAACACAGATTGTGATATATGCGGTCTTTCAGAAGATTTAAATCATGTTCTGGTGGGTCGTTCGCAAGCTAAAGACGTCTGGTCTTTGTCAAGCTAGCGATTACCTAATTATGGAGTCGACTCGGTTTTATGACAGCTAATACAAAACACATCAACTTCCAGCACTTCAAGTTCCAGCATCGATCATCAGCTAGTCATGCTTTGGAGCCTTTGGTACCACCGTAATTTATGAGTATGGCAAGGTAAAAAGCTCTCCTCCTCTATGATTATCAACTTTGCTGACAGTTTTCTTCAAGATTGGCAGGTTTCTCGGGAGACTTTTACGAGAGTTACTGGCACGACTAGGGAGGATCGTGCTATCGAATCTGGTTGGACTAGACCGATGGGGGGTTACCTAAAATGTAATGTTAATGCGGCGGTCTTTCCAGAAAAGAATGCTACAGGGTTTGCTGCTATTCTCAGAGATGATAGAGGGCGTTTTGTTGTTGCCATCTCGGGTCATTATCCTTTTCGGATTGACCCAGTTCTTGCTAAGCTTATGTCGATAAGGGAAGCCCTATCTTAGTTAAAGGAAAAATGTATTGATCATGTCATTGTGGAGTCTGACTGTTTGACGGTTGTTCAAACTATTTTAGATCCGTCACCGAATTTTTCTGAGATTGGAATTTTGGCTCTTGATTGTGTTTTACTCAAGCGACATTTCCTCCATTTGTCCTTCCATTGGACGTGTAGGATTGCCAATAAGGCAGCTCATTCTCTTACACGGGTAGCCTTATTACATGCAAACCTACATCACTGGAGTGTTAGTCCTTCATTTTTAGATTCCATTTTAGCTTCTGACATTTCTGTTAGTTCAGACATTGACGGTGATAGGCTAGTAGGATCCGGGTGTATGGGGTAAGCTTGTTGGCTTGGGTTAGTTTGGTTATGCCTTCCTGGTCAATGTTTTACGTGTTTTCGCCTTTATTTTTATTTCAAAAAAATAGTCAAAGTCAATAAGTCTTTCAGTATATAGTATTTAACAAGACAATTACTTAGAATCAAATAAAAAAAATCAAGTTATTCAATGTTTATGAATCATTCTCTATAAACTATCTTTTTTTTTAATGCTTTAATGCCTTCATTTTTTTGTCTAATTATTTGATTTATTACTTATTTCATATTTTAATGAAATTAATGCCTATAAAATGCATCACAAATTATAAGAAGTTTCATGCCCCTTATCAACGCTCCATTCCTGCTATCACTCTTCCTTTTTTTGTTGTGAATTAATCGAAAATAATCTCTCTATTACTTAAGTATAAGACTGCGTTTTACTTGACTCTTCATGCTCTGTGTTTTTGCGAAATTTTTGCTAAGTTGTTATTGTTGTTGTTCCCTTGCAACAAACAAATCTAGCTTTAATTACAATGAGGTTATGAAGGTTGGTGTGAGATAAAAACTCAATTTAGGTGAAATGGGTGCAAAATATTATTACCTGAAAAGAAAAAACTTATAGATAGCCAAGAATAGAACCAATTCATCATGGAGCATGTTATAGATTTTCAAGATGAGGGAAGCTCTTCAACAATCTATCAAGTTGGTAACTGGAAATGGTTAATGGTTCAACAAAGACAATTGGTCTGCTTATTGAACATTATACCTACTGCTTCATAAGACTGTTCTTCTCTTCAGAAGCTAAGGTGAGCTTATTGAAAAAAAAAAGGGGGAATGGGAGAATAGAAACAGATTTTGTAACTTCATGCAAGGCTGGTAACCAAATTATCAACCTGACAATTTAAAGGAAGATAAAGCCATCTGGACTAAGCACCCTTTAGGTGTCTTCTTAACCAAAACCTAGAAGAATGATGAGAACAACCAGAGCTAAAGTATCTTGATATAAGCTGGTTCAAAACAAGATACTTTTTCTTTCATCCCATGACTAGTTGTTCAGGATAAACTTACAACTTTTCAAAAGTTAAGCTCTTTCAACTTGGATGTAGCTAAGTAGATTTTGTAATGAACATATGGGAAGTATAAATCACATCTTCTTCTCCTGGCCTTACTCAGAAGTTTTATGGAAAGACAACTTAAATAGTAGTTGATAAACTGGGCCCAGTTTACCATTGACTATTACATGAATCCTAAATCTGAAGGTCCAGTAAAAGGAGTGATTAAAGTTTGGATTAAGGAATTTTTTATTTCTAAATCTTTTTGAATTTTTTAATTAAACTTATTTAAAATGTAACATATTAGTTTAAAATGTTTATTCCATTAAAAAAAGATAACATTTAAGTTAAAGAGGAGATTCACGTATCAAAATTTGTCCTTATTACGTCTTTTCTGTCGAAATAAATATTTTTTAAAATAAAATATTTTAAATTTAATTAAAATTTCAATATTGGTAAAATTTTAGTAAAGAATTGAGTGATTTTCTCTTAAAATTATCATATGTGTGATGTATCATTAATACATATATTAAGTACTTATATACTAGTTAAAATGTGATTGACACCCTAATGTTTTATAAAATATTTAAATAAGTTATCATTATTATTTTTTAAACTGTCCTTATTGCAATATGAACAAAGGCTTTGGTTGATAATAGCTTATAAGCTATTTTTTGGCGGATTGAAAAATTTTAGTTGTTTAACTATGTCAAATCGCTAATAATTATGTTTGGTAATCAGTGGATTGAGTTGGCGGATTGAACTCAATCCGCTGATTTTGAAAACGCTTCGACGATTGAGAAATTAAGGAACTAAAGAATATTATATCCAAAAATTATTACAAATTACTCAAAGTGACAGAGATAGGATAGTAAGTTTATTATTAAAATTTAATTTTTGAAGTCGAATTAATATCAAATTTGCTTTAAATGATGGTGTTGACTTCTTTTATTAAATCTAAATTCTTATGAGAATATTTAAAGAAATAATGAGATATATTACTTATGTCCTTATAAATCATTTTTTTAAGTCATGTACTTATAAGTAATTTTACACATAAACAACCAATACTAAACAGTTAATTTTACCAAACATCTTTAAATAAACAGCTAAAGTTATATATTGATCAAATCAGTTAAATTAATCCAATATCGGCTAACAGCTAATGCAATCAGCTGATTGTCAAGTAGAGCTAAAATATTAAAATAGTATATTTTATTTTGATATTTTGTAGAACTTTAAATTACAATCTGCATATTTAATCAATATTTAAGTAAATTATTTTTAAAACTTCTTCACTATGTGACAAATTTAGACTTCTCAATTATGATCTTATATAAGCCAAACTAATAGTAGAATTATAAAAAGCCTAACAAAAACATAACTATGTTGAAATTAAATATATTAGTAATATTATTTTAAAAAATAATCTTAAAATAACTGATAAAATTATTTCTTTGTAACATGAAGGTCACGAGTTCGAATTACGGAAAAAGTATTACCCTAAAATATATAAGAAAGGTTGCTTGTAATTAATGTCCATTCTCTTGCTTAACATATTAATATTATAAAATAATGAGACTTTCAAACTATGAATCCATAAAAAACTAGCGAAAGAAAAGCACTACTACAAGAAAAGAATCGCTTGCACATAAGTCTTATGTTTCGTTGTATAAAATGTAGTCATGAAGTAGTGTCACCATCGTTGATCGCAATCAACGTGATGGCCATCATAATCATATTAAACTCAATTATTAAGAAGATGTACTTCCACCATCAAATAAAAAATGTGGGAAGACTTTGACCGTATGGCCATTATGCTTTAAGTTAAGTTTTCTTCCGAATGACATTATTGACTAACGCTTCGTTTGGTTATTATTTTTAATTGGTAGAGACGGAATGAAACGAAAATTTAGAAATAAAATAAAATAAAAATTAAAAATAGTGAGATATTTGGTTGCGATGAACAGAACAGAAAAAATTGTCTCTATCTTGAAGATAAAAGTATGACAGAATAAAAAAACAGTGTTAATGACAAAAATGTCCTAACAATATAATATGATTTGAAAGATGTAATTAATTAATTATTTTATAATTGTATCCATATTTATTTAAAGCTTATTTGTAATTTTTTAATTGTATCAATAATAAGAAAATTAATTTTGTATGATAATAATAAGAAGTATAAAATTTATAATAATGATTAATAATAACAACAATAGCAATAATTAATAATGAATGGAAATAGACAAGCACCTCTTTTACATATTTGATATTATAATTTATTTTTATTTCTATAAATTTCATAAATCTGTTTTTTTATTTCTGAATTTTTAAATTTAAAATACTTCTCTCATGTGTATTCTATTATAAAATTTAAAAATATTTTATATAAAAAATTCAAAATTGAAACTATTTCATAAAAAATTGAAGAACAATTAAAAATAATTGGGAATATTATATATACTAAGCATAAAAATATCCGCCTTTTATGAATATTTTTCCATTTATTTAATTGCATTATTTCATATTTTCACATGAACCTTATTCATTTTTCTTGAAATTATTCATCCACGAATAAAAAGAGTCCAAGTGTTGGTGCTTCACTAAGGGAGTTGTAATGATTGACAAAACGAAGAGTTGGCTTGACCAAGACCCCAAGGAAAGTCAGACACGGCCACCGCTAGTAAGTGCCTACCAATCTTTGGAGCAAAAGGTTGAATCCTTAATCTAAAGAGCCCCTCACATCTCGGCCCAACGAAGCAATTGGGAGGATGTAAATTAGGTACTCAGCGGCCCGCTAAGGAGGAGGTGAGCAATCCACAGGCCTACAAGGAGCCCACCCTCAAAGCCCACAAGGGGCTCAAGAATGTTGCTCCCACA
>JANITX010000212.1:5924739-5948577 GCA_027564395.1 Erythroxylum ulei | reverse complement strand
TAATAATAAAATAATAATAATAAGTAAAGATTTTGTAATAATAATAATAATAAATACAATAATAATAATAATAATAATAAATAATTTATAATAATAATAATTATTATTATTATTATTATAAATACAAATTTTATAATAATAATAATAATAATGATAATAATAACCATAATAAATACAACAACAACAACAACAACAACAACAACAATAATAATAATAAATATTTGCTTATGTGGGAGGAGGGATATTTGATATTTCTGAAAATTGCTTATATGTTTTGTCTCGGAGACGGGGACAAAAGTTTTTGTCCTTCCTTTTTTAGAGGAACAAAAACTTTTGTTCTTGTCATCCAGAGACGGAAGACAAAAATTTAAAGATAGCATCCAAACATAAGAGAGGGACATGATTTTTATGTTTTGTCTTCTGTCCCCACTAACGGGGACAGTAACCAAACATTACGTTAAAACCATCTTGTATGTTAACATCATTTTAGAGTAAATAATAAGAAAAGAGTATTATAAAATTAAAATTATAAAAGAATTATTGATAAATTTTTAATTTTTTGATAATATATTAAATTAAAGAGGTATTTAGCAAATTTAACTTTAAGTATATTATTTTAAATTATGGAATATAAACTATAATTAACCGTTTATTATCAGTGTGTTCCAAGTGATTATTGTAATTTAAATTATCATAAAAATATGAATTTGTTTTGATTAATGAGTGAATAACTAATTAATCAAAACGGCATCATTGTTATTATGCATCCACAAAAAGATCGTTTTACATGTAATCAGAACCTTCGCCATCACCACCTTTGGTCCTTAAAACACATCAAGTTTGTTAGAATTGAAGTCCTAGCTTCTTAGAAGTTATATCAGAGGCCTTGCCATGCTATTCTTGCATTGTCACGCCTTCCATGTCATTATTGGCTCTGATAAAACACAGGTACTTGAACTGCTGGTTAAATACAGGCTTGAAGAAAAGAGATATGCCCAAGATGGTTATTAAATAAGGCATTTGGATAAGAACATCCGATCATTGATCACATCAGAATTACGATTACCCTTCACACCAACCTACATTACACCACAATGACATCAAAAACATCTTTAAATACTGAGTTCATACAGATCTAAAAGTTTCTCAACACATTACCTGAAAGAGGTAGGTAATCAACAATAAACTGAAGCCACAAGCAAGCTAAGAATCATATTGCACAAACAGGGGCATCTGTTTGGGAAATTGCAGAAGCTTCAGCTTAAAAAATAATCAGTCTTTATCTTCCATCCCTAGTTATGCACAAGTGTTAGCCGTGTTGCATAACTGCAACTGAAGAAACAGATCAATCCTTTTCCTGAGTCCAGATCTTCACCGTCAAGTCATTGCCAAGTGCACTGGAAGCGATAATGTTCTGTGTAGGATGGGATGCTACTGATATAACTGTATCAGTGTGGCCCTCTAGTTTCTGAACGATTTTTCTGCTTTGAAGTTCCCACAAGTACACACAATTATCCTCAGAACCACTAACAATGTACTTCCCATTTGTTATTGAAAAGGTGGATGAAATGCAGAATTTCGAATTGGAATGACCAGTGTATGTCTTCAAAAATTTCCCAGTGGAAATATTCCATAACCTCTGCAATCCCAACATAATAAATCCAGATGAGACCAGCAAGATAATAGAGAAAATAAAACCACAAGCAACGGGAAACTGAAAGGTTCAAGGGACCAAAATTTAATGAAAAATATTCAACCATTGAACTTCGAAATTCAGATCTCTATCCACATACAGGCATTAAGTTCATATAACGTCTCTGTAATCTCAATAAACCCCAGAAGCTCAAATAGATCAAGTGCTTCGTGCAACATATTAACATACTGGAGAACCCACTGAGAATGTAGAATGTAGAATCGTAATGACAATCTCTAAACTTGAGATTAGAGGACCGGATAAGCTAATAATAGATGTAGACACACTACATGTCTCCAAGAATTCAATATGAAATGCAAAAAGCTAAGTGGGGAAGAGGAACAACAAAAGACCGTACAGCTCACCAGATAAAATTAGCAAGTAATGCTACAACAAGAGTATCAATGCTTCGTATGAGGAAACATTGGGAAAGAACCATTAATACAAGTTACTGAAATGTACTGTTGTGAAGAATGCTGCTGCTAACATATCAGAGAACATAATCCATCAAATGTTAGCAGGTTCTTCCTACAACTAGCTGATAAAGATCAAAACTTTTTCAAAACATATGCAGTTGAGGTCATAAACATTGATAAAGATTAAAGCTTTTTGCTTACCAATGTATTATCCAACGTCCCAACAAGAATGAACTTGCCATTAGGCGAAAACTTAACAAAAGACACCGGCGGATTCTCGTCATCAATCAAGGTCTTCATACAATGCCCAGTTCCCGCATCCCAAATCCTACACAGACCATCATAACTGCTCGAAACAATCAACGACCCATCTCTATTGAAGTCCACCGCCGTCACAGGGTCAGAATGCGCGGGAAGCACCTTCAAGCACTTCCCGCTCCTAACATCCCAAATCCTAACAGTCTCATCAAACGAACCCGAAACAATCATGTTAGATTGGGGGTTGAAATTGACGCAGAACACGTAGTTGGTGTGGCCATGGAGGGTTTTGATTAGTGAACCGGTAGAGACGTCCCAGAGGCGGATTGTCTTGTCGTCGGAGGCGGAGACCAGGAAGCGGGAGTCGGAGGAGAAGGTGAGGTCGGAGACGCCCTGGTCGTGGCCATGAAATTCGTGGATAGGAGTAAAGGGAGAGGAAGGAGGATTGGAGGGAGAGAGGGAGTAGATTTTGAGGGTTTTGTCGGCGGAGGAGGAGGCCAGGAGGCGACCGTCCGATGAGAATTTGACGGCGGAGATAGGGCGTTTGTGGCCGGTTAGGGTTTGGGTGAGGGAGTAGGGTTTGAATGTGGGGTCGGCTGGGTGGTGGTTGTCATCGGAGGAGGGGGATTTGCGTTTTAGGGTTTGGGGCGACGACATCGTATTTGGTGTTGCCGTTCTCGAGAGAAGGTCGTAGGGGTTTATAGTTATACGTGGGGTTTAGCCACTACCTCAGACCACTGAGCTCCGATACTCTCTGGTTTCCTTGTCTGCCCCCAAGCTCCATTTCAATCCAATTGAAGCAAAGATAATTATTTGCTTATATCCGTTACAAATTCAATTATAGTCTTAATATTAGATTTATAATAAACTTAAGTAATTTTTATAAAAATTCATTCTTAATTCAAATTAGAGAGATTCAAATATAATTATCTTTTCAGATTCAGTTCTTAATGCATTACAAAAATTATTTTAAAATATGCTTGTAATTTTAAATTTTCACTTAATACATGCCTAATTACTAGGATTAGCAATTTAAATCAATAGGCTAATTGATAAAATATTAAGGCAAATTCATGTTTCATATAATCAAAATAAAATTAACCGAACTGAAATATTTTTATTAGTAATTTAAATTGAAAGATTAATTAATTAAATTGTCATTTTTGAATTTCCAACTGAATGAGCAAAAAAAATTCGTATCCTAATTACAATGACTCAACTTGTATTTATACTCAACCTCGAGTCCCACCTAAAGTCCCCTTTAAGTTGGAACACCTTGTTCCCGTTAGAGTATTATAATTCTGTGCTAATGAATATTATCCATACAATCCTGTGAATGAAATTTAATAAAAAAGGTAAAAACTGGTTAATTGGAAGAGAGGATACGCTTCAGACTCATACTATTAACAAAATAAGAATTCGGGTACAATCTGCATGCTGGAATGTCAGAATTTGCACTACTAATTAGAGGCTAAAAGCAAACCTCCCAAGCTTCCTGTTTAAAAAACGAAAGAATGACCTGCTTATATGGATACTCCTAGTCAGGATAAAGAATTTTTTTTCATATATTTACAATTAGCCATTATACAATCAGAAGCTAGAAAAAGAGAAAAAAGCTATCTCCAGCTAGTAGGCTATACAAAATATGGAGAGGCGAGCTTTGGCTTCAGAAATGTGGATTGGCAGTAGTTAATGAAGTAATGTGTTATGGATTGGTGGAGTTAGATGGTTCTGTGCGATGAAAAAGATGGTGCAAGTTGCACATGGCAGAGCTATGCTCCTATGATTTGTATCCCAATTTAGCTTGGGGTGTTGAATCATGACCCGTCATTGGTCCTTTGTAGATGTCTTGGGGGCTATTTATACCAATATATGGAACTCCATATGGAAGTTGCTTTGGAGTACAGGTCCACGCATCCTGTGTGAGGATAATCAGAGATAATATTGGATTGAAAAATGTAGCAAATATAGCACATATACATTTATGAGATGATAGTGGGTGACAATGGTCGTACCTTATGCTGTTGGCTGAATTCAGGTGTTATGGGTGAAGCTGATGAGCAGTTTTCGTTAAAAGGTGAAAGCCAAGTTCCCATCTCTGGACATGAACTGCGCATATCTTTGAGATGCTTCTCCGGGGTGCCAGACCAGGAACCTGGCCTGCAACTAAGCCCATGGTCACTACTCTTTCTCAAATCAAAATTTGCAGGAAGGGGTGAATTATGAGACAGCACGTAGTATGAACTTTGGTGCTCTTCCCTGCAAAAAGTACGATTTGGATCCCATGGTCCTGTGGAAAATGACCTTGAACCAAAATCTCGATGGTGCCGGTAGACGCAAGATCTGGAAATGGTTTGACCATATATTAAGGGTGCATCTCTCCCTGAAAAAACATTTGGAGATTGTTTCATATTCAAGACCCCCAAATTCGGTGTCTTAAATCCCATATCTTCAATTATTATTCCCTGCTTAGCTGCTATGTCCAACAATTGTTTTTCATCAAGCCCCAGTCCCATAAGCAAGTTCCAAAGATTTCTTTGTGCCTCTTGTTGATTGTGGATGATTTGATCCCTCATTGCCATTTCAAACTGAAGCTCAGTATTCGTCATTCCCTGAATCCATACAAAGCAACGTTAAATCTTAACAGATAATTATGAGATGATTGATGCATTCTTAATCTTCATTCCTATTGTTGTTCCTAGAGAGAAACAACGTCCATCATGCTAGTTGTTGCTCTCTGGAATCCAACATAGCACAACGTAGACAGACTACTTGATAAGGATATTCGTGTTCTTTTGCTAATTGCTACAGTGCTGAATAAACATCAGCTGTACATATATATAAAGCCACCCAGGTTGTTAAATGCATACGGTAAGCAATATTTGTAATGGTAATAGTACTATCTCTCAGTAAAATCATCCATAAATATACCCACCAGAAGCCTGTATTGACTTAGAATCCGCAGGTAGGTCTTGTTGCCATTGTTACTAATGGCTTCCTCTATCATATCTTGAAGTCTGCAGCGATTCTTTTCATTAAGTTCAATCTCCTACAAAACATGTTACAAAGTTGGTGACACGATCAAAATCCAAGAACATTAATAATCCATATCAATCCAGTACAAGCAGAGACTTCACATTTTGATAATTCACACCAGCCTCATCATTATCACGAATGTTATCAAGAATGACTTGTCGTCTTGCTCTCAAGGCCTCAACAATTGTTCCTTCCTTTTCAATAGCCTGTAACAGAAAAGGAGAAAAACATCAATAACTAATAGAACCATTAATGCCAACAACTGCTCCTCCCTATATAACAGTCTTCGGTTTTATACACACGACTACATGCACATTGTAGTCTATATAAAAGTCATAGGCGATATACACAAAGGAGAACATCAATGGTTGAAATAGTTCACAGAACCACTAAAGCCTAGAACTGCTCCTCCCTATATATGATTACATGCACAAGCACATGCTTTAGGTAATTCTGTTTGAGTTGGCTTCAACTCCAAACAAGTAGGACAAGGTAGCAATATCAGGTTTTCTTCATTCAGCTCTTTTTTATGAGATTCTATTTGAACAAAAATAGACACATACATCAAATACAACTTGTAGATCATTTGCATGCATAGACATTCTAGTTAATTTGCAAAATACTGAGAATTCAGCACCTGTTGCTTTGCAATTGCATCATCCAGATGTTGGAGTTCATAGCGATTACGAATATTAGTTTCCTCAAGTTCAAATAAAGCTTTCTGCAAGTTTATCCGTTCTTGAACATTTTCACTAGTTTCACGGCTTAAAATATCCAACCAGGAGAGCTCATCATCTACAGCTTTTTCAGTTGGCTTGACACTCGGCTGAGACTCCTTCTCAGCTAGCTCCTTTCTCAGGCGGCAAACCTCAGTCTGCCCAATCAAGCATTTTTAAGTTCCAATTTCAAGAATACTGGCGTCAGCAAATAGTTCAATACAAAAAAACAAAGAAAACTGCTTGCCTGAAGACTGTCAATCATCCTCTGGTAGTCCGATACATGAGTATCAATTGTGCCTACATTTTTCTGTAGAAGTGAGAATAAAAAGGGTTAAAAAATTTATGAGCACTAATAACAACCAGTATATGTTCGAAATCTACAAAAAAAATTAGTGATTAACTTACCTGTATATGGGTCTTTATTTCCTTTGCTCGATCAGCATATTTCAAGGAATTAAGGGTATGATGATACTGACTGTCTGCTGGAGATATTGTAGCGACCATGACAGTTTGAGAATTACCGCTAAGACCATCTTTCAGCATTCGGGTCAGTTTGCTGCAACATACTGAAATTAGTTGATTACAAGGA
This sequence comes from Erythroxylum ulei, assembly GCA_027564395.1. Lineage (NCBI taxonomy): Eukaryota > Viridiplantae > Streptophyta > Magnoliopsida > Malpighiales > Erythroxylaceae > Erythroxylum > Erythroxylum ulei. The sequence continues at coordinate 5,941,866 of JANITX010000212.1, read as the reverse complement.
CGGGGAGGTTACTACTGCAACATAATTTGCTCAGCAACAAAAAATATCGTTCTTTTAAAAGAAATACCTATTACGGTAAGGGACATAAGCAAGACCCTTCTTTTGTTGTTTTCCAAGGGCATTAATGCAGTTTGCTAATGCAAGAAGGGATCTGTTAATATTAGCTCCATCCCTTAGCTTTTGTCCTCCAATATTTGTTTCAGAAGCTCGTTCACTACCAGCAAGATCTACAAGTGCAAGTTTTCCTCGCACGACCTGATCACGGTACTTGTTTCTCTGTTTTCTTTTCACGGTAATTTCCAGAACAGCATGTGATCTGTTCCATGATCAAATGTTTTTCTTAGTTATTGTGAAAGTGGCATAGCAGATAAAGTGAAAAATACTCTGTGTCTTCTATTCAAAATAATTCCCAAAACAACATGTGATCTGTTCCATGAGCAAATGCTTTTGTGAGTCATTGCAAAAATGGCATAGCCGAGAAAGTGAAAATAATTGCAGTGTCCAATCCTTCACGATATAGATGTATGGATGCATCTATAATGTTAAGATACATTATGCAATTTAATGACGAATTAGTAAACTTGGACTTTTGTTAGTATTTACTCTTTAAATGTACAGTTACAAGAAAAATCAGAGTAGAAATTCAAAAGATACGAGAATGATGGGTTTCCATCAATCTTACAAACCAGATGGACAAATTCATATAAATGCAGTGCAACCTTCCACCCACTGGTTGAACAAATAAATTATCTCAAAATGTTTATTTACGAACCTAGATGATGTTGCATTAGCTTCTGTGCTTTCTGTTTTTCTACGACTATTCCCCAAATTCAACAATTCAAGAATTTTATCAGCTGAATGGACCTGAAACAAAGTCAAAAACCAGCAGTGATAAGCGGCTCACCATAGCAAGTATTAATTCAAATTCAACAGAGAATTGGAAATGAAAAAGAAAAAGAAGTTAGTTTAAAGAAAAAGTATGCACAAGCTGCATGAAATAAACATATCAATTCAGAACAGATTGTAATATAAATCAAAGTGATTTACAAGCATTTAAAGCATGTTATCAATAATTGTGGTGCACGGTTATCTACCGCATGAGATATATGAGGTAGAGCAGGCAATATGAGTTACTATCTCCATTCTCCAGGTTTGCCAATAAATGGACTGTTGCTACAAAGTCCGAGTGAAGCTACTTCATAAACTGTAGCTTATATTAAGTTTAAATGATATTATACAATGAGGACATCCATAAATTTCACTGTAGTAAAATCATAAAAGTGTATTGAGTTTCATTGACTTCAGGTGAGATTTCCAGTTTTATAAAATCGTTAAAAAAAATTATTCATCCAGTTCTAAAGCATACATCCAAGTTCTAGTCCGTGAATTAGCGGCAGATTGGGTGACTTAAAAAAAGAATTAAAAAAATCATCAGTTTGACAACCAGTGAGAAGAAAAAGAAAAAGAAGTATTGACCTTAATGCATCTCAGGCCAGGAACTACTATTCCTTGCTCTGGATCTTCTCGAAGTTCCAAATGTCCTGATGATTTCTCGAGCAAATCATAGATAACCTAAATCCATTGAAAAATTAAATGTCGATAAGTTTTTTTTTGAATAATAAATGTCGATAAGTTGACAACAAAAGAGAATGATAAAAAATCCAAAATTTCCAAATAAAAAAAGTACCTACCTCATTATAGACCTCAAGATAGGAACACGAAACTTCAAATTCATCAGAACTCTTGTCCTTTTTTATAAGATGAAAAATTGTGTTCAAACTGAGAACCATAAGTCCAGGGTCACCCTTGGTCCCCACCATTGTGTATGTTTTACCACTGCAAATGTTTCCAGAGAAAAGGAAAAATGGAAAGGTGAAGAAGGGGGTATGAAGAGAGACAGAGATTGTAAGGTGCGTAGACTTCGACGACAGAAGGAATCATCATAGTTCACGAAAGTGAGCATGTCATTATGATAAGAAAATAAGCTCAAAACGAAGAGTTTCATCATTGACCTTAGCAGGCATAGAAAAATTAAATATTTATTCCTTGTCCCTAACAAGTTCAAATATTGGTAATTTTGATTATCAAACAACATTCCAAAGTATCCATTTATTTAAGATCTATAGATTAAAAACTGCTACCCTGCATTTATCGTGAATAACTGATGTTCAAGCAGGAGAATTTGGTAGAGGCATATATTTACACAACCATAACAATAAATTCAGGGTCTCAATCATAAAACTACAACAAAATTAAGAGGCAATATAGATTAGTTTTTACTTCTACTTACTACATCTGTATGTCACCCTTAAGGATCAAAAGAAAGCTAAAAGGATAAGAAGCATAGTACAGAGACAAGAAAACTGATTTTTGTTTGAAGTACCTTCCAGTAGAGCCATACGCAAACACAGTCGCATTTAGACCTTGAACGACCCCAGAGATCACAGAACATATGCATCTCTTATAAACGTCCTGATAACAACGAAATCAAGTAAGAAAACAAAAAACGATACGGTCAATCTCCTAAATACTTACATACACACATACAAATCGCTCATCACCAAATGTCACACACCAAATTTGAACAGCGGGGACCAAACGCATGATCGAAACAATATCTCTTCTCTTTACTACGATTCTGTATTCTGTCAAGGTAGCACTTTGACTGGTCAGGATCCAGTACAAGCACCTCCTGACAATCATTCAGTTCAAAAAAAAACAATCAAAACACAAATTATAATGAACAGAACATGTAAAAAAAAGCAAATTCAACACATCTTATACCTTATTGGCGGTAACACGAACAATATTTCGCCCGGTTTCTCTCTCCGACAACGGTCTACATTTCACTGCTACCTGTAAAAATCACAGTAGATTTTCCTAAATATACGAGCGCGCGCGCGCGTGTGTGTAGAGAGAGAGAGAGAGAGGCAGTAACCGTAAGAGTTGTGGTTTTCTTGGAGGCAGGAGCTCTGATACTAGGCATTGTTCATCAACATCAATCTTGAAGAAGATTGATTCTTAAAGAATTGAAAAAAAAAACTGAATCGGAGAAGAAAATGCGAGTGAGCTTAAAGGAGTATATACTGTAGAGTCCTACAAGCAAACAAGTGAATGTGCATTTTCTATGCATCCAAACAAGAACAAAAAGGAAAAGAGAGAGATTTAGGACGCGTTTAGGTAACGAAAATCAGAGAATAGGAAAAGAAAGACTGAGGAGAGAAGAGAACAGGATTCGGTGGTTGGTAGGTGTATGGTAAACAAGCTGTAGAGAAATAATGAAGTAGAACAACAACAGCAGAAGACATACAGAGCAGAGAAAGAGAGAAGAGCTTTTGTAGTACTTGAGAGGGAGGAGGGCGAGGGAGAGCTGTTGTGGAGTCGTGACCGTTGGATTATTTTCGTGTAGAGAGGGAAGCGAAGGTGTTTCTTTTTACCTTTGTTTTTTCATTTTGTAGTTATTTTCAAATGGGCTTGAAAAAGAAAGTGTTAGTTAACAACCAAGCCATTGATTCCGCTGGTTGACGCGGTTGTGTCATTATTAGTCTTTTTAAACTATAGGTAGAGAGGTTACGTGAGTTATAATTCAACTTTTTTAAATTTGGAAATTATAAATTATATTTTTCTTATATGAATTTAAATAAATAATTGATTATGAAATTTAAATCCAAGTATTAATGGTTCTAATTAAGAGATTTTAAATAAATACACTAAGAAGATATAGAAATCTGACAATGAGATTGAATGTTGTCAGATCAGATCACGTATTTTAAATTAAATACCACATGTTCTTTTTTAATTTTGATTGTCTTTCTTACGTGCTCCATATCTAGAAGACCTACCTAGTGTAGTGATATACATGTTGGGCTTGTTTAGTTCATAGAAAAATCTCATAGCACGGGAAAATAATGTATGATTATATATTTATTTATTTACATATAAGGTGGGTTGTGAGCATTAATTGAGAAATTTATGATTATATCAAGCGGCAAGGGCATTGACTGTTCATTGGTTGGTTGTTATTAATTGCCTCCCTTGTATGTCAGATCAGGTGGTCCTTTTCTTTCGGTGGTCTTATTAATTTTTAAAAAATTGAGTATTTTGCTCTTAAATTTTTTTAAAATTAAATATATGAAATAACTTTTTTAATTGAATTTGAAATTAAATTACTCAAACACAAGTATGCCCGAAGCTTAAAAAAATTGAGTTTTAAGCCGGTATAAGCTCAATTTGACCTATAAATTAGCTCATTGAAAATATTTAAATTTATATCTTTAAGTAAGGTCATTATTATCTTTAAAGCAAATAATTTCAATGATAAAACTACATATTATTGAGACCCTGAATAATAATTTCAATGATAAAACCAATACATATTGCTTAACTCAAATATCCAAACTTGAGTTACTCAAATACATATCTATCTTAAATTTAACTTTTCTATTGCTTAAAAAAATTGAGTTTCAACTCGATATCAGCCTGATTTGACCTATAAATTAGCTTATTGAACATATCTAAATTTATACCTATAAGTCAGACCATTATTATCCCTAAATAAAATAATTTCTATGATAAAATTACGTATTACTGGGATCTAAACCAATCTAATTTAATTATAATAACGGCATTTTATTAAATTATTTAAACCCAATCAAATTTCTAACCCAAAATAATTTCTTTCGACAGACTTACTAATTTTTTAAAAAAAATTTAAAAATTAAATGAATAAAATAAAATTTTTAATTAAATTCAAAATTGAATTACTCAAATAAAGGTCTGTCTGAAACCTAACTCTTCTATTGCTTAAAAAAATTAAGTCTCAAGTTAATATAAGCCTGATTTAACCAATAGCTCATTGAACATATTTGAATTTATACCTATAAGTCAGACCATTATTATCCCTAAATCAAATAATTTCAATGATAAAGCTACATATTACTGTACTATTCCCAATCTAAACCGATCTAATTTAATTATAATAACAGCATTTAATTAAATTATTTGAACCAGATCAAACTTCTAACCCAAAAAAAGAAAAAACCAGACCAAAATCAACCCATTGTCATCTTGGCAGCAGACTGATTGACAGTTTAATCTATACAGCGCGTGCGAACTTCATCAGGCAAAAGGAAATTGCAGACTCTACTCTTTTAACTTTTGCTATGTCTTCATAAAAATCAGACATGGTCACGAGTAGCTCCAAATGGTACACGAGAGTGATACATATCCAACCAAGGTTCAATCACAAGTTTTCACGTTTAAGCCTTCAGTCATTGGAAACGTGAGCACAAGTAGATGTTTCTGTATTCACAAATGAGGACGGTTTTGCTATATACATTATCTTAGGGAACACTATACACAAAAGGTTATTGAAATAACTGCACTAAAGGCCCTATTTTGGTTGAAGAATGCAAGTGTTGGGCAACTTTCTGCAGGTATAATTTTCGGTCCAGGATAGTTGATGATCACGGTTCAGGTCTCATACCTGTTCCTATCCAAGCAATGGCTCCATGTCAGTCTTGACAGGTGTAGATGTTTGATTTTTGTTATCGTCGTACATATCTACACTCTTGATAAAGATACCTGGACCAAGTTAACAAGCAAAGCGAAAGAAGCTTCAAGTCCAAGATATGGTATAGTTTTCTGGATAAGCAGAAAGGAGAAACAAGAAATGCATTCGTATAGTAGCCATTAACTTACCTATAAGCCATACTCCAGCTGCGATGAATAATATTGCTGTTAGAGCAAGTGCTGTTACCCTCCAGTTGTTCACATAATCCTGTGAACAAAACCCATCAAACTTGTAACGAGGCTCTTCGAGATCCATTAGAAAGTACATTTAGTAAGAAACTAGGTCAAGCACGCTATGATGATGTAAAAGAATCAAGAGTCTGTCCAGTGCAAGGCTAAAGGAGAAGCTGAATGTGCCTTAAAATCGTCATGTATTGTCATTGCTCATAAGAATTGAAGGAAAAGAACGAATCAAACCTCACTAAAAGCAAAACTATGAATATTTCATCAGGCTGAGACATTTACTACTAACAAGAATGATACATATGCCAAAATTTTCTCATGTACATGAACCAGCAGTCTAAAAATACTTGGATTTCCTGAAATTTTCAGAATAGAACTTTAAAGCACACCTGGAGGACCCCAACTAGCGGTGAGGAAGGCACATCACCAAAGATATGAATTGATACAGTTGAGATAGCCATAGATAATGGTCTCAGACTAGGCTTGACACAGTGAAGAGACACATAATTTACTGGAGCCTGCAGAAGAAATTTGCAATGATATTTGTTAGCATTTTAAAGAAAATGCAACAGGAAGATGTTCTTCTAAGTATTTCTATGTATATCCATACATATATGCAAATAATTAATTTGTTTCTGATTGACAAGTCGAGCTCCGAACAAGTGAATGTGATCAAGCAAATAATAACACCAATGAACAAAACAGATGTAATTGTTCTTTCATGAGAAAGTGCAAATGATCACTATAAGCACAATATCTTTTGGGGAATATATTTAACCCAACTGGAATTTGAAGTTACCTGTGTAGCAAACACTAGTATCTCACCCACCGAGAAAAGGACAATGAAGCCAATCAAGCTCTTTAGACAGAATGCACTAAAGCAGAATATTGCACCCAAAAATGTTGCTCCCGAAAGAAGCTGTCAAAAATACGACATTAAGCAGCATTTACAATAAACCATTGCCGTGGAAATCCACAAAGAAAATGCTTGTTCTTCAATAGACAACAAATGAAAAAATAAATATCTCTGCTAAGAGAGGTTCAGCATGATACAAAGGGAAGGGAGTGTTTTCGATATTTCCTCCAAAGTATCCACATAAGACTTGCATGAAGTTTAAAATTATAACTTAAGAATGCATAAATTCAACTTCTCAGAATAAAAACACTGGAATTAGTAACTCAAATTACTCTTAAACTATGAAAATAAACAGGAGGCATGGACCACATCGCTGTCTTCTTCACTTGGGACTTTTGTAAAAGTGTAAGAGAGAGAATAACAGGTGGAATATGATAGCATATTGTCCTCAAAAGAAGAAAAAGATGCCCTCAAAATCCCATGATTTCAAAGACCTCATGAAAAATGACAATGTAAAACGAAATCTCATAACATGTCGCATAACTTACCTTGAAGGCATTGGAGATTGTAGCAGTCATGCGATCAAGCACAAACCCTCCTGCCAATGTTCCAAAGATCCCACATACAATTGTGATTCCTCCAAACAACATATCTGCATTACTCTGTCAAAAACCTCAAGATTATCCCTCATTACCGTCATCACAAAAAACCAATCAATAAACAGTGGCAAAGACAAGAACTAAATAAGTGGAAACAGTATAATATATCCACACACGAAGGCATTCAATTAAAACAGAAAAGAAGAAAAAGAAAGCGCATACCATCTGATAAATGTTATAGCCAGCTTTTGGTCCCCAGTATGAATATGCTCCAATAACAAAGTTGTATGCTATGTAACCTGAGAAACAATGTAGTAGTAGATATCCTGAATATAATCACTGCCGATAATATCTTTATGGAACAATAAAGGGACAACTTAGCAGATTTATTCTCTGGCATGAATTCATAATGAACAAGAAAATGTGAGAAGATAAAAAGCTAATGATCAGTTATGTGATATTGAGAGGATATTTAGTTACAATACATGACGAAGGAGGAGCTACAGAGTGAGCATGATACCCAGCATATTTACAACATAGACTTTATCAAGAAGAAGCACTTTCATATCCTTAAAGAAGTGTGATAGCTGATCCAACAATCTGGGAATACCCTTAAACCTGCCATGGAGAAAGCAAAATGACTGAGATTAAATCAAATTAAAGATCATATCATTCGTAATCTCATGTATCCAATTGTTCAAATCCCAAGGAATAAGAAACCACAAAGAGTTGCTTTGACAATTAAAATTTCCAAAAAAAATTTGCAATTACAGAAAGCAAGCAATTTAAAATTTCCAGAACATATATAAAAATAAATGCCTCAAAATACTTGATCTGAAGAATGATCAACTTACTCAGATGCTTTAACATATTCATGACTGACAACACATTCTTTATTGCTCGCATGTATTGACTCACTGTCTGCACGTTAAACAAAATATCGACACTCAGAAAGAGAAAACCAACCTCAAGAATAACAACCAAATCAACATAAAGGCTCTTTTTATATAAAAATCCATATTCACATGCATTGTTATAATATGCACACTAAACAAAGTATCAATACTGAAAAATTAGAAAACCGAGCTCTAGAATAACAATAATATCAACATAAAAGATTTTTAATACAAATCAATATAAATCACGAACAAAGAACAATGCTTCATGAATATATATATTCAGCCCATATAATTGATCTTCGCAGATAATTATTTGCAAATATTCGCTAAAAGAATAATCAATACAATTGCCATAATTGCATTTAATGCAATTTTCTGCAGGTGTAACTCTAAAACCCTACTTTATGACAATTGATGGGGTTTCCTTGAGTCTTATCTATTATATAAGCATGACACTACTATTTTCCATGAAGCTGTAACCATAACGTATTTAGAGTTTCAAATAAGAGATGCACCAAAGATAATAGTGTTTGCCATCTCGTGAATCTGATAAGACTGTTCAAATTCACAGGATCAAAACATATAAATGTCCGCTGCTTCATAAGCTTCTCACAATAAAAGATCCCAAATGAAATTTCAAATAAATACCAGCATCACCCCATATCTAGCAGTGTTCAATCACTAAAATAATGATATAGCAAAATTTTCATAATAAACATAGATCCTAAAGGAAAAGGTAAAAGTACCATGCATGTTATTCTCTCTGAATCCAGTTAAAACTTCTATATCCGGAGCATAGATGGTTCAAAAGGAACAGTAGCAAAACAATAACAATGATGAGGAAGATGGAGTACCTGTTGTTACAGATTCGGTTGTGTCAGGGGCTAATCGCTTTCTTGATTCAGCAGGAGCAAAACCTGTCATTTTCATTACAAGTAAATATGTCACAGAGAATTACACAGAGCTTTTAAAGCATAAATGATACATCACAGTTAATGCACCTTTCAGTTGTAAAGGTTTCATGACAAATCCAAAAATAGCAAAGGGAAGCATCAAAAGTGCCTCTCCCCAGAATGCATAGCGCCAGTTAAAATGGTTCCCCACCTAAACATTTAGCAAACAAAAAGAATAATAACATCAAGGATATTCACAGACAAATCTAATGGTAACAGAGCAAACAATCCCTTTAGCAGGTCATGATAGAAGTTGCACTCCAACCAAGAGATGACAGTTCACTGCCATTGAAGGTTTATGTATAGAGAAATAGAGAAAAATGAAGCTACTAGTGTGGCACGAAAACTTACAAATCCACCATAGACATAGCCCAAAGCAACTCCAGTAGGGATACACATGTAAAACATAGCAAGCCAGGCTGTTTTCTATAAAATGGAAAGAAACAAAGCACATTCAGCAACAAAAGCAAATAACTTCAGGTATTGTAAAGCCTTTATAAGCTTCAAAAAATATGAGTGTAGAAAACAAAATCCTGCAGACCTGTGCAACTGGGGCATGGTCGTCTATAAATGGCGCAGCAAGACTAATAAAAGATGCTTCACCGACACCAACTAGCCTAAAAGGACAAGATTAATGGTAAAACTAACAAATTTAAAAGGAAAACATACACAAAGGATTAAGAAGTTTTGACTTTTCGGATGGAAATAAAATCTGACACTTACATGCGGCAAATTGCAATAGACCAAAAATCAATCGCACTACCACATCCAGCTGTAGCAAAAGTCCAAACTGATAAACCAACTCCAATAAGCCTAAAGGGGTTGACACTGCAAATGCAAAAAAGACAATGAGACCTTGCAAAACAAATTACAATATAAAAGATCAACAACACACAAGGAAATCGGAGTCGGTTACTCGTTCTCCTAATCAACAATACAAATAAAGCCAAAAAGGTACAAATTTTACCACATATACACGCCAGTCAAAACTTGAGAATCAAAACAGATCATGAGCAATACAGATTCTCTCACCTCTTGGCCAATGAAGCAAAAATTGGGGATGCCACGAGAAGTCCAACCATGAATGCAGAAGATAGAACACCATCCAGGAAATTATTTAACTTGAAATCTCCCCTGCACAACAGGTACAGATACAAACATAAGTAGCGAAAAGATTTAAGTACCCAGAAACAGAACGACACCTAGCTGATGAAAATCCAAACACGAAAATATTGATGTGTAGAGATAACAGCAAGCTAGAAGAATTATAGTGCTTACTGAATCCCACTACCAGCAGTGCAAATTCCCTTATCATCGCAAGTACTAAGACTCCCATTGACCCCATTACTCGCTATGGCCCCACGATCCACATAATTCAGCATATTAATCGCACAAAAGATCAGAAGCAACCTGTTAAAAGAACAAAAATGGGAAACCCCATTATAACATCCACAGAAAAAAAGCAACTAGCCCCAGGCATATTTTGTTTTCTCCAACTCAAAGAAAAGACCAATCAGGAATTTCTTTTCTTTTTCCAAGAAAAAAGAAAGAGGGGAAAGCCACAACCTTTTAGGGGTGAACCATGAAGGCGCCGGAGGAGCTTCCTCCGATGAGATCTTAGCCATGGTGGGTCCGATTACACGCCAGAGGTGGTGACGGTGGTTATCGAGAGGTTGAGACATCGAACAGAAACAGAGAGGGAGGAGACATCAAACAGATCTTAGCCATGGTGGGTCCGATTACATGCCGAAGTTGGTGATGGTAGTTATCGAGAGGTTGAGACATCGAATAGAAACATAGAGGAGGAGACATCGAACAGAAGCAGAGAGATCTTACCCTATGGCCATCGTTATTTCAGAGCACCATCACCACTAGAGCTCCGTACCTTCTCCAAGCACGCCTATACGAACTCCTTCCTAGTGTTCTCCCTGAATATGCGTCTCCACAACACGCCCCTCGAGTTAGGTTAGACGAAAGGCCTCTCGTCGGGTACCAGTGAGTCGCTGGTAGTTCAGCAACTCCTCCTCGGTACAGATTGATGAAGAATGACTGAGAAATATCTCTAGAACTTTCAGAGAGGGTGGGAGAAAAAAGAGCTTTGTAAGATGATAAACTAACCGTTAGATTAAATGGACGAGTGGAATGGATTGCGTGGTCGTCCACCCACTCGTCCTTAGTATATATATACTTAATGAATTAAATAGGATAATAATCCCATTTAGGAATCGAGAAGCTAGACCTTAGAGTGGTCAGTCAATTCATACCTATTTATGTCCTTTAAAACCAAAAATTAAAACTTCTCCTACTTAACGGCTCGTGTATGATACTACCATACTTCCGTCTAAAATAGCTTAACATTGAGCATAATCGACAACGTTTGAACCATAATTGAGCAGGTTAAAATGATTGGCCCTAAATTGATCAAATCCGAAAATGTTTAGCCTAAAATTTGGCATTTAGCTACCTCGCGTACATAATTTGTTCCAACTGCAGCATTACGTAAATATTAAAAGATGGTTATAAGATGTATGGACTATAAATGAAATTAGCAAACTTATACAGACTTCAATATCGTAAATTGAAAAATCATTTAGGGATAATCACTATTTACGTTTACAATTGACTATCATAATATTCTTTCCTGTGACATATTTTGTTACCCATAGGCAATGCAAGATATCCTCGAGACAAGTTGTATACTTGGAATATTTTCCTCAAATAAACGATGAAATCTCTTATTCATACATAATTTAATAAATTAATAAGTTTGGATCCATCTTAGTTGAGTACATATTTCATTATGCTGGAGTTGACATCTTTTTCAAAATAGATAGCAACACCTAACACAAAATTTACATAATTCGCCCTCCAACAAATTGCTCATTGACCATAATCATTGCCTTTAGTGCTAGACCTACCTCCATTTATCCTTTTTAGTCTCTTATTCTTTTTTCCTTTCCTGGTCTTTTTTTTCCATTTATTTATCCTAAACTATTTTTCTTAGATCATGTTTTCCTCTTAGTTTTTTCGCTATTAGCATGCTCTCCTTAATGACCTTCCTTTCAATTTATTCCTTATTCATGCATTGATTCTTGCACTCACATCAACCATCACAAATTTTCAAAATTTTAGTTACATTTTTAATAACTAACTTGGGAAGGCTTTTTTATTCTTAATCTCACTGTCAAGTTGTTTCCATTTCAAGTACAGAAATGGTGTCAACTATAGAACACTCCCTTATACTCACTCCTCCTTCGTTATCTTCTAACTCTGTCTCTTTCTCTTAAGAACCCTCCTATTCTTAAATCTTCTACTTATTTAACATCTCCAAATATCACCAACATCACAAAGGATCATGCAATTCCTCTTTCAATCCCTCTACCATTTCCTATAATACCTGTTGGCCCCCAAATTTTCTTTTATTATTAAGCGTGATTTAAATTAATGTTGAGGTTTTGAGGGACTAATTTTTGGGTTTAATTATTATGTTATTGTGTGTAAGATTTTGTAACATAGGTTAATTGAATTAAATTGTTAGGGTGGTAAGATTGCAAAAGGGGCATTTTTGGTAGATCACTCAAGGTAAAAAGGAACATAAGGTATAAAGGAAGGGTAAAGTGAACTTTTAGTTTTCATTAAGGATAAAATGGGAAGAAAGAAGTGTTGTTTTCTTCCTGAAGAGGGGGGGAAAACGAAAATGGAAAAGAAGGAAGTGAAATAACAAATCAAAGAGAGAGAGAAAGAGATTTCGGTGTTTGAGAGGAAAGAAGAGAGTTAAGGTAGGGTTTCATCTTTTCTAAGCCTTCTAAAGAGATTTTAAGGTTGTGCAAGAAGGGGAAAAGGTAGAAGAAGATAAAAGCTTTCTTTGGAATTGAACATCTCTTCATTTGGTGAAGGTTTAAGGTAAGAACATTCTAATGTTTTGGATTTTGGGAGGGTTTTGGTTCATGAAGCTTACGAAATGCATGGGTTTAGTTACTCTAGGATCAATTTTAGTAAATTTACTTTGTGGATCTTCAATTTTTGCAACCCATTTGAACTTGGGATTTTTGTCTATGAAAAGGGAATCAAGAAATACAAGAGGAGCAAGAGGAGAGGCATATTTGAGAAACATATAAGTAAGAAATTCAAGGTGGGTTACATTTTTATAATTAAGTAATGAGCCATTAATGTCTCTTTTAAGAAATGGAAATAAATGAGTTTCAACTACTTCTAAAATGTACATTTATTGTTCTTTGAATGCTTTGAAACTGTGTTGCATATTGTGTATATAAATTTTGTTTGATTTATGAAAATGATTTTGAAAAGATATCAAGCTTAAGAAATCAAGTTTCCGAAATGTGTTTTTTTGGGCAATATGTTTTACAAGTCATGAAATACATGTTATGTGGGTTTGTAGTGGTCCCCTAAGTTAAGTCAAGTGTACTTTGACAAAAAGACTTCCCCCACCTGCCCGCTAGTGATATGGAGCTCCTTCATGGACTCCCACAAGTTCACGGTTATGCAAGACCATTATATGAAAATGCCTAGTACGTTCTATTTTTGGATCCACCCGAACCATTTTGATATGCTTATGTGCTCATGATAAGTTGACAAGAGTGATGCGTACATAGTTTGCATAAAGGTGAATTTTTGCGATGAAAGTGAGTTTATAAATGATTTTGTTTGTTACCGATTATAAAATTTTTACCCACAGACTTTAAGCTCACCCCCATTCTCCTCCCCATATCCAGGTGATGAGCAAGATATCGAGTAGTCAAGGGTCAAGGTATCACTCCGATCCTTGATTATTTTGTATTTGAAGCAAATCTTGTAAAACAAGGCTTTAGTTGCATTTTGAGTAAATCATTTTTCAAGTATCTTCTGTATTTTGGGAATTTGAGATATTAATGTATTTGCGGCTTGATATACCTACTAAAGCTTTGAAAAACTATTATCTTTTGATGGGAATGGAATATGATTGTGGTTTTGCTTATGATTCTCAAAGTTTGTCCAGTGCATTTTCAAGTTTTTATAAGGGGAAAAATTTCGTGTTCTGGCTTTAGGGAAACATCTGGGTTGATCTAGGCTGATTTAGGCAAAGTTGTCTTCTAAAAAGTTGTAGATCTTTCTTTTATCTTTCCAATGGTATATAGTATGAAATTTTTGGATATCTCAGTTGAAAGTTATAGTTCTTATAAGGGAAGATGTTTAAGAGTATAGTCATATCGTCTGTGATGGCGTCACATCGTCTGTGATGATGTCACATTGTCTGTGATGACGTCATATCGTCTGTGACGATGTATCATCTGTGATGATGTCATAGCGTCTATGATGATGTCATATCATCTGGTGAAGATGTATCTTCTGTTTCTTGCTTCTTCTACTTTGTGTTTCTTCTACTTTGTGCTTCTTCTACTTTGTGCTTCTTCTACTTTTTGCTTCTTCTACTTTTTGCTTCTTATGCTTTTAGCTTCTTCTATAGTTGACTGAAATTTCTTCTACTTTTTGCTTCTTATGCTTTTAGCTTCTTCCATAGTTGACTGAAATTTCTTCTGCTTTTTGCTTCTTCTGCTTTTAGCTTCTTCTATACTTGACTGAAATTTCTTTTGTGCACTATTCATCTGATCCTTTCGTCTGGTCCAATTTTGTCCCTCTAGATGATATAATCTATCTTTAAGGTCTTCATGAAAGTTATAGATCTTAAAGTCCTCTTTCAAACCATAAAAGAACACCTTAATCTGATATCTATAGGGAAAGTTATGGCAATTTTCCTAATTCGTCTACTTTTTCGTCTAGTTTCATCTGGCCCATCGTCTGGTCCATTTTTGGCCCTTCAATGATAGAATTTGTCTTAAAATTCTTCATGAAAGTTATATATCTTGAAGCCCTTTTTCAAACCATACAACGAACACCTTAATCAGATGTCTATATGGAATGTTATGGCAATTTTCCCAATTCATCTGCTTTTTCGTCTGGTCTCATCTGGCCTATCGTCTGGTCCAATTTTGGCTCTCTAAATGACAGAATTTACCTTCAAGGTCTGTTGGAAATTATATACCTATGAGTCTTCTTTCAAACCGTCTAAGAAAGATCATAATCTGACATCTCTAGTGAAAGTTATGCTAATTGTCCCAAGGTAGGTGCAAAATGATTGAGGGCATGCCACCATTGTGGGATGATGGCTAATAAGGGTTCATGAAAATAACCCTATAGGATAATATGCTAACTTTTTGTGACTCTGAATATTGGGCTTCGGAAATAGGGACCAACATTTTTTGGTATCAGATTGCTAGGTTTAGGTCTAAGTTTGGGGCTAGGTTTTGGAGTATCCTAGGCATGAAATGGGCAGTTCAAGACATGAAATTTTTAAATTATTTCACATGATTTAAAATTGTTTTATACGATTTGAACTATTTTACGTACTTTGAAATTCTTTTTGCCTGAACTAAAGGCTTTCAATGGTTTTATATTCAAAGAGTTAAAAATGCCACCTCGAAAGAGAACTCGAGGAGCTGTGACTGGATCTAACTCTTTCTAGGGGAGCACAGATGAACCTTATGTCCTGCAAGATGCAGGGACACATTCTGCTCCGGCTCCTGAGGCACCTAGTGTGCAACTAGAGGTGCCTCCACCACCTCCTCCTATGCCTCAAGCAGATCCCATGGATCCGTGTTTCTTTCAAGCCTTTGTTCAGGCTTTCACATATGCCATAGATCAAGGGTCACAAGTCCCAATGCAGGCTCCAGTGGAGAGGAGTGGCCAGTATAATAAGCTACACAATTATGGGGCAATGGATTTCAATGGGACTATAAATCTAGAAGAGGCTGAAGCATGTTGAAAAAGACTGAGAGGGTCCTGATTCAGATGAAGTGCTGTGGTGAGGAGAAGCTGGATTATGCAGTTAGCATGCTGCAAGGAGATGCTCTTCATTGGTGGGAATCAATGCCCCACAATCAAGTGATGCCTCCGGTGTTATCATGGAGAGATTTTATGGAAGTGTTCAAGAAGAAGTACCTCTTGAGGGTGTATGTACAAGAGAAGGCCAAGGAGTTTCTAAATCTCACACAGAGGGATTTAAGTGCGAGTGAGTATGATCTGAAGTTCACTCAGCTGTCGCAGTATGCGGCCAACATTGTGGCGAATGAGGAGGACAAATGCCACAAGTTTGAGGGAGGTCTTCATTTGGGGATCAAGGAGAAAGTCTTGATCCATAATTTCTGTGACTACCACTAGTTGGTAGATGCTGCACTCCAGGCTGAGAAGCTGGAGAATATCAAGAATGAAGTGAGCAGAAAAAGGAAGACCAGGGAACAGTTTTTCAAGAAAGGGGTGAGTGCTCAAATGCCTGAGAGGGATAGGAAGAGCTTCCACACACAGAGAGAGGTGGGGAGTAGTGCCCCTACTAGGAACAAGCAACCAAGGGCAGCTTCAGTGCAAGCCTCTACTACAGGGGCAATAGTAGGGTGGAGAGGAGCAGGAACATGAACCCCCAATGTGAGTATTGTGGGAAGCTTCACAGGGGAGAGTGTTTCAAGTTACTTGGAGCATGCTTCCGATGTAGAGAGAAGGGACACCTAATCAGAGACTATCCCCAAGTAACAAGGTAAGAAGGGTCCCAATTGTAAGCCCCAAGGAGAGCAAAAACACTGAGAACCAGACCAGTTATAGAGGTGGGCAATTTTTGACCTACAAAGAAGACTATTCCTCCAGGGAGGCTAAGGGGTTAGGCACAGGCCAGGATATTTGCTATGACCAAAGAGGAAGCTGCCATTGGGTAGTCCTTTAATTGTTAGCACTCCTCTAGGGAGGCATATGATTATAAGTCAACTGTATAGGGATTGTGAGCTTTTCATCAAGGGTGCTCTGTAACATCCCATCACCGATGGGAAGGGTAAAATAGTATTTTGGAATGGGTTATGAGTGTTTAAACTTGTCTCGACATGTTCATGCATATTATGACCTATATATACACATGAATAGTAATTCTTGCACATGCACATGGTTGTCCATGCATTCATGACATTTCCCGGTATATTTGGTCATAAATGTGATTTTTGTGAAAGATATGATTTTTGTGCTTGAAA
>JANITX010000212.1:5865951-5877654 GCA_027564395.1 Erythroxylum ulei | reverse complement strand
TAATCTGTTAATTCTACAAGAAAAATAACGAAATGTATTTTCATAATTTTTTTAAACCTAATTCGGGTAATCGGGCCAGGCCGAATTTTTTTCGGAGTTACCCGTTTCAGCCCGAAAATAATTCGGGTAATACCCGGCCCGACTCGAATTACCCGAAATTTAGCATTTTATTACCCGAATTAATTAGGGCCGGGCCGGGTAATCGGGCCGGCCCGAATAATGCTCACCCCTATATATATATATATATCCTACTAGGTTTCGAGTGTGAAAAAAACATCGCCCATGACTTGCTTGGATTAAGTGTTAATTTAAGTGGCCAATATAACTAGGAACCTAATGGGTCACGCGCATAAGTGTAAATCGGAGGATTCGTAAAATATTTTTGGATAGAGATCCATTATATAGAGAGCAATAGAACCAAATGGATCCCAATAAGATCGGGAAATATCCTGATGAGATCGCGACATCGAAATTGCTGAAACAGGTCTCCGATGCTTTTTTCACACCCAAAATCTGGTAGGACCACCTCATATATATATATATATATATATATAACGTGTAAGATGAGGAGAAGGTGTTTTAAAAGTATTGCATTTATTGTCTTTGAATGATAAAAGACAAAAATGATAAAAAAAAAACAAAATAATGAAAGCAAATAAAGAATGATGTTCGTGTAAAATTGTTTTACAAGTTTTAAAAAGTCATCTTCTTTCTTTCCTTCACGTTTTGCTTTCCTTAGAATAAAGAAAAGAGCTAGCACTCTAGTATTTATTCTAGTCATTTCTTGATCAAAGAGTTTGATTTGGTTAGTTTTTCCAAACTCTGTGTGGATAGTGTTGGAGACGGTCGTTGTGGTTTGCGATAACCCGACGAGTAGAAGATTGAAGAACGAAGGAGACTACACACAAGGTACATGGTTATTATATAAACGATTGATTTATGTAAATGTCATGAATTCCTATATATAGGTGTTATAAACATTTATGTTCCTTGAGACTATTCAACTAGGTTTTATGGTATGTCCTTGTATAGACATATAGATCTTGGACTTTGGGAAAATCTCAGAATAATTTTTTTTTTCCACACCACGTGTATATAATGCTCACATCGAGATTTTCCTAAAATGGTATCAGAGTACAGAATCAATATTCAAGATATCCTTGAGTATCTCAAGTCTAAGGATACTTGTACCATTGCTATGATAAGATTATCACTGACATTAGAATAAAACATCCATGGGATGATCTCATGGTAGGTCATCCAATGTCTAGGGATAATTTAGATAATGATGTCCAATCGTATTAATCCTATGGCTAGGGATAATTTAGATATTGACATAATTGCACATAATAAGAATCTCTGTGGTATGATCACATCATGATTTCCTTCATGCTATGTCATATATCATAGACTTCATTAATTTTCTTATAGATCATTAATTTCGCTATTAATTCCTCGTGTGAGGATAATTCTGCTTTTGGTTTGCTAGTGTCTGATTGTAAGGCCATTCTTGTTTCTAGGCCGGATATTAAGGTTTTTTGGATTAGGCGTCAAGAGAATAGGTGTACCCACCTGCTAGTGCGTGACTCTATTCGCCATGGCAGGTTTCATTTATGGGTTGATATGCCTGATATGTTGTTTGAGATTTATTCTCGTCGCTTTTAATCATGTTATCTTCTCTTCAAAAAAAATAATGAACACTAAATTAATGAAATATGCCTTTCTTTATTATTGAAAATAAAGTTTGTATGTAACTTTGTACAAAACGTGCTAAAAGCGATCGACTTTAGGGCACTACTCTAACAATTGTGCCTTTGTGTGGGGTAACTTGGTAACTTGGAGAAGTAAAAAACAACTAGTGATTGCCAGAAGCAATGCAGAGACTGAGTATAGAGCACTACCATTGGGAATTTGTGAAGGAATATGGATTAAAAGAGTTTTGGCAGAACTTCAAATCCAAATAGAGCCTCAAATGAGGGTGTGGTGTGACAACCTATAATTATTGGGATTGTAAAGAATCCTAGCTATCATGATAGAACTAAACATGTGGAGATAGATCGTCATTTCATAAAAGAGAAAGTAGATTCTGGTTTAATTAATCTAGCTCACATCTCCACTAGCAAACAAGTTGCAGATATTTTCACAAAAGCATTTACTAGGGTCAAATTTGAAGAGTTAAGCAGCAAATTAGGAATGATTAATATCTATTTACCAGTTTGAGGAGGAGTGTTAGAAGAACATTTTCAGTTTTATTACTTTATTTGTTTCTTTATTTGCTCAATAGTTTATTTCCTAAAATATCGTTTTATCTTTTCTATTTCTAGTCCCTATTTTCATGGGATCTTATTTACTTCTTTCTAAGCAATAATAAAGGGATTGAATAGCAGAACAATTGCTTTTCTTCCCTGTATTTTTTTCTGTCATTTATGAGAAACAACATTTTTTTTCTGTCATTTATGAGAAAAAACATACAGAAATTATCCTCCAATTCGTTCATAAAAGTTTTTGAAAGATAACGTTCTATTTTTATACTTGTGAATCTGTGCGTCATATTCTGTTTAACTTATATAAACTGTAATGACAAGTTCTAAATGTTGCTTGCACTGTATTTTGCATCATGTAATTGGAAGTTGGAAACATATTGACAAGTCAAGTACTCCATTTGTCAATTAGGACCATTGAAATTCCTTTAACATTATTAATCTAAATCTTTCTCATTTTTAATTTCCAAAAACTCATGCTTTATATTGGTGGATTTGTTAGGAATTTGTCTGCTTTTTACATTTCATTGTGATTTTCTTTCTTGAAATCCTTTTAAATTTCTTTAGTTGTTGGTTCAACAGCTTTGCGTTTTTGCTTTAAGTTGTCATGTTCTTTTCTTTTTTTCCCTTTTGGTAAATTCTACTGATCTTCGCCGCATTAATTTGCAGATAGATCATTAATATTTTTCCTTCTTTTCGCTGCCTCAGACCTCTTTCGTGACTAATCATTGATATTTTCCCATGCTATTGAACTTTTTTGCCATTTCAAATTTCACTACTAGTTCTTCAGTTTCACCAGTTTTAGGTGCTTTGTATATCCATTATTGACATTGAGATTGTGATCCTATCATATTAAAGGGGACAGGAAACTGATAATGGATCTGAATCCTATAAAGGATGCTTTTGATCGTGTTGCAAAAAGGCAAAAGCTTTTGTCTTCTAAGACCCAAGAAATGATAGACCATACAATTCAGGAAATTGAGAAGGCATTGGAAATGTTACATTCAGAGCACCCCCGCTCTGAATTTGACTACAAATCTGAGCTTGGTGAGCTTAAGAAAAAGTTGCAAGCGATTGCCCCTCTGAGTCAACTGGAAAATACACAGAAGGAGCTTAATTTAGCCCTGAGCAAGTATCCAAAGATACTTGAGAAATCCTTTCACCCTGATATAGCAAAAGCTTACAGAAATGTTGAGTTTGACAGCCAGACCGTTAAACAAATAATGGCATGTCACTTCTATCGGCAAGGCCTATTTGATGTCGGTGACTGCTTTGTAAATGAGGCCAAGGAACCACAATGTGCTGTCCAAATGAGGTTCCTTTTCTCAGAAATGTATCTGATACTTGAAGCTTTGAAGAATAGAGATCTAGAACCTGCGCTAAAGTGGGCTGCTGCCAACTCTGAGAAGCTTAAAGAAAATGGATCAGACCTTCAACTGCAACTTCATCGGCTACAATTTGTGGAATTACTGCAGAGTAGAAGCAGGGATGAAGCTATCACGTACCTTAGAACTCACGTTGCCTCCATTCACTTGAGTGAAATCCAGAAACTAATGGGTTGTCTCCTGTGGGCGGGAAAGCTTGATCAATCCGTGTACTCCCAGCTATTATCATCAACTAATTGGAATGCAGTGGCTGATGAACTAACAAAGCAATACTGCTATCTTATAGGCCAGTCCTTTGAGAGCCCGTTGAGCGTGACTATAGCAGCAGGGTTTCAGGGTTTACCACCCTTGTTGAAGTTTATGACTCTGATGGCAGGAAAGAAGCAGGAATGGCAAACGATGAAGCACCTTCCTGTACTAGTGGAGTTGGGCTCGGAGTTTCAGTTCCATTCTATCTTCATATGTCCAGTGTCCAAGGAACAATCAACGGATGATAACCCTCCAATGTTGATGTCTTGCGGTCATGTTCTATGCAAGCAAACTATCAATAAGATGTCAAAGAATAGCTCAAAATCTTTCAAGTGCCCTTACTGTCCTTCTGACATTGATGCAACAGAGTGTAAGCAAATACATTTCTGATATGCATCCTCACCTGCAAATTGGGTCGTGTATCAAGTTAATGTCTTTATCCCCAAACTGTAAGGAATGGATGACGTTGAAACCTGTTGGGTGTACTGTGTAGCAAAAAGGGGTTTAGTAGTGATGTAATGGCAAAGTTGAGTCTGTCCTGTACTGTTCCATAATGCAATTGTTGTAACATTCTTTCCACTTCTATGTGGAGAAAAGAACACTGAAATTCACAGATTATATACAAAGGTTAGGACATGTTAAGAAAGTTTACGCACGAAATTGTTAGGATTTGGTTGATAGCTTGTTGGCTATAGTGGTCTAACCAGTAAAAGTTGTTTCTCATGTGCCTTTAAATACAAAGGTCTCAGCTTTTCTACAAATTCCCAAAGCCCAAACACTCGATGAGTATTGGGATTTGAATAAATGATGTCTGCAGTATTATTGCATTGTTCAGTTTCCTTCTTCTTCTTCTATACGCACGTATAAAAAGGAAACAAAAGAAAGAACATATAAAGGACATGAAACTCATCAATGTCAGCGAAAAGCTTCTCAAAGGTGTGTGCAATTCAAGGAAAGCAACAGTAACCCCCCAAAAGTGAAATAAAGAGGTTGCTAAGGACCTTATCTAACCTCAAAGTTAAGGTCAGTGTCATCCCTTTTTACACCTACTTCTTCCACACTTATGCTCGTAAAAGAGTAAAAGCCTAAAAGGCCTTTCCTTTATCTAACTCACTTAAGATATGTACAACAGATAAAAAGCAAAAATACGTTTACTCACGAATCTGAACGAAACCAATCTTGACAAAAAATTGCATAGTTGGTTGGTGGGCATCTAATGATGAGCAAAAAGAGGAGTGGATTGTAATAATCTCCATCGCACTTGACAGCTATCCAAAGGCTTAAAAGTATTGACGAGTCCATTTAAAAAACTATTCAGATATGTCCTTTCTTTATGCTATTGGTCCTTTTTGTACGTAGGATAAGGCTATTGGTCCTTTTTGTAAGTAAGGATTTAGGAATAGACATTATGACGTCTGCAAGAACAAAAGGGTATAGTATTTTTGTAAACTTTTATATTTTGCTAACATAATAAAAAAATTAAAATACATAAATATAAATTAATACCGACATTTATTAACACAGTTCAGCACATTTTGCTTATATTTATGGGATCTTTACTTAGTTTAATTCTTTCATTAACGATAATAATTTTATACAAGATTTTACTGAACCAACACCACTCAATTCTTGATACTATCCTTCGTTCTCATTATTCGTGAAAGAATTTCACATCCAATAACAAGACCGACTCGTGTTAACCTCGACAGAAGATTTTTCTCGACAATCTCTTGAAACAAAAATAATGAATAACAATATATCTCCAGCTATCTCTCAATATTCTGAAGACTAAAAGTCATGTGATCTGCTTGTTCACCGTAACCACCAAAGCTGAAGGATTAACAAATGACTCACGTATTTATATAGTAAAAATCAGATCACATACAACCCATCAATTAAACACCCAGCCAAAATCTTCATTAAGTAAATAACCCTTCAAGTGCAAGAGTTGGGTCATGCAGGTATCAACACATCGTCGGCTATCTCAAAATTTTTTCATGCCTGGTAATATCACACGCAGCCTCTCTCAATGCACACACAGCCTCTCTCAACGCAGTAAAACATTCAGATCAAAAACAACACACTTTTCTTCTTTCATTCACCATCAAAAACTCATCAGAAAAACCTCACCAAAATACTCACGACTTTTTTGCAAAAACAAAGATGTTATCCAATGACCCATGCAATAAGACCAACACTAGAGAAATTCACGCCTAACATCCACCAAGAGAAGGATCACATGATAACTCACGTGTCTTCCACTAAGAACTAGGTCACGCTGTAGTGAAAAATTAAAGACACGGGAACTTTTACGCTAGATGACTCACATGTCATTTTACATTATTCATATTTTAAAAAGAAACGTAATTCACTCCGATCTTCAGTCAAGATGGGCTTTTATTTATGCAACAATACTATTCTAAGAATCTAATTCAAATAAAACTTCTTGATATATATTTTTAATCATTATCTTAAATACTCAATAATTAAAAAAGTCAAAATTAAATAATAAGACATATCTTAACAATGTCCACCCACAATGCAACCAAAGATCTTTAGAAGTAGATCAAATGAAAAAACCCATTCCAATTTCGAACTCTTTTTTAAGTTGTGAGCACTAATTATGTGTTTTTAGTAAATTAATTTATAATTTAAATTTAAATAAACTATCATCGATAAGTTTAATATATTTTTAAGCTGATAGAAAAGTCATGGCAGAAGCTGAGGGTTTGAACTCCGTCGGAAACTATATAGTACCAAGGATATTTCTATACGAGAGTAACCAAGGATAATATTTCTATACGAGAGCTCTCTAATTTAAGGAAAATCAAAATTAAAAATATGAACAGATAAACATCTTTTTAAATCAACAAACACATTAAAAGCAAGATATATAGGTTAGACAATTTCTTAGAGTCCAGATCTCCTGTCCAATATTATGGTGTCTTATTGTGTCCAATAAATCTCAGCCGTTTATTTATGTGGAGTCCGCAAAATAAATAGCTGAAATTTCATAAAACAGAATAAGACAAAGTAAAACTGAACAGAATATCTGATCTCAACTTCTTAAGGGCATCCTACAAACTCATTTATGGTGTCTCTCCTGTGATTTTGGGGTTTCTTTTGGCTAGTGGATTTTAACAACTGGGACACGTCACTCTCTCTCTCTTTTCTTAGCATAATTCTCTGTCTTTACCAATATTGGATTTGGCACTCACTAGTGCGCTACACATTAGAGGCGCAACAAGAGAACATGTTTCAATCATGATCATGTCTACATTACTAACAAAAAGAACTAAAGTTAACACTTGCTTGCATATTTATTTCCTCAATATATGACCCAATCAATTGTATAAATTAAAAAATATTAAAAAAACTCGCATGCTAGACTTGGACTACATTTTTCCGACTCTAATTTCAAAGACTCGAACTCAAACCCGAACTCGTATAATTAAGACTCACCAAAATTATACCATATCAACAAATAGTGACAAGAGAGGGATTGTTACTTGTGAGCATTTTGATTTTAGCAGTAACCCTTCAATAATAACCTAAACTAAACATTCAATTTGTCCTTCTCACCACCAAATATTCACCTACTACTAGACCGCAGGAAAAATCTTGACTGGCTTAATCAGATGCGGTGTGGGGTTCCTATCATATCACTATCTGAATTTTTTATTTGGAAAGGGCCTTGCCGTCCGCTACAGCTTGTCGCTATTATGCACCTGGCTCCACTCAATCATTCCTTGTTATTTTCTTTCTAATTAATATATTCTATAAAACTCTTTCATATTATATATTATCTCTGTATTTCAAATTACAAAAATAAGAAAAATAAACTCAAAATCTGGCGTTCTCAAAGCCGTGTAAATCGCTGACCCTGTTCATATGCTTCTTCATTATCGCCACTTTAGCCAACCTCTCGGCGGCTCGCCAAGCAGACGTCGGAGTAAGCGGCTCCACCTTTTCCTCCACCTGTTGACCACTTCTGTGCCGTTGACTCTGCTGCCGCCGTCGCTGCACCTCCGCTAGCTCCGCCTCCAAGCCGCGAAGATACTCCCCGTCTGAGCCATCGCCGCTCTGCATCAACAAAGCTCGAGCCGATGACAACAAACGAGGAGCTCCCGATAAATCACCATGATCCAATAATCGCCGAGCTTCGGCTATGGCTCGTGTGCTGATGTGTAGGTTCCTCAACCGCTGGATGTTAGGCAAGGACGATCGAACAACTTGTGCACGAGGCACCAATAAGGCTAGCTCTTTACACAAGATTGCTTCCTGCGATGATGGGTCTTTGAACGACGACCGTACGGACAAGACCTGTTGGGACCCACTAGCCGAAGCCGCAACTTTCAGTTCCACGAGTAGTTCTCTCTCTTCCTCGGCGTGGAGATCTCCAACCCGTACCGAATGGCGGTCGAACACGCAGGGTCGACCTGTCGAGGAATAAACCGCCGGGATATCAGGTGCTGTTGGACCGGTACGTGCAAACCCGAGTTGGAGCTTGAGATCCTGAACCACTACGCTTACCAATCCACGTATGCGTGTGACTAAAGCATCTTCAGATGGCGCGTGAATTCCACCAAAGGTAATCGTGTGCGTGGGGATTTCCAAGGGGGAGTAGCGCGCTGATGACACGGACATAGACGAACGGTTCTGATTAGTGGAGAAGACCATGATTGTAGAAACTGGATGCTTCTCTCGGCGATCTTCGATCACTTTCGCCGCCTTTTTTAGCGCGTCGCTCACGCTCATACCTTGGCCATTAATTCCAACCGCCTCCACGATTCTACGCGCCGCTCTCCTTCCACTGGCCGTCATCCTCCGTAACGGCAACAGTCGTTTGGAGCTCGCGGAGAACACGACGATCGACAAACGATCCTTGGAGCTTAAGGTGGAAATCACCGATCTCATGAGGCGTTTCATCATCTGAGACTTAGGACCGCCCATAGCTTCGCTAACATCAAGCACCGTGACCAAATCGATCGGAGCTCGCCGGAATGCCGGTGGCGCTCTGACTTTGAGTACCACCGCGTGAGTCTGGTGGCTCCTCCCGACCGCCAAGATGGCAGATTCAGGCAACAGAGAGACTTCAATGGGAGGATTAACCGTGACTGGACTTGCAGCGACTTTCCGTGGAGTTGGACTAGGGTTCACAAAGAAGCCTTTGAAACGAAGCTCGTCGTCTTCCTCTTCTTCGACTTCGTTTTCTTGCTCTTCTAATTCAGGTATGGTATTAAAGACAGAAGGTGAGATTAAAGGCTCATCGTCGTTATACACTCTTAAGCTCTTAGCCATAACACTAACATCCTTCACCTTGAGCTTGTTCTCTTCCTTCCCGGAGAACAATGGCAGCTCTTTCCACGTGGCGCTGCAAACTGGGCAGATTAAGATCTTCAAATGGGCAGCGACGCAATGGATATGAAACGCGTGGCTGCATTCCGCCGTGAAAATGGCAGTTCCTTGGCCGCTTCTGACGCTCTGCGAGCAAACTCCACATCGAGTAGTTAATTTGGAGAGGCGAAGAGCGGCTGCTTTGAAGAATGGGAAGCTCGAAGGCGATGATGGGTTTGAGAAATTAAACAACCTGGGGCTATTGCTGGTGTTGGTGGGGGTGGTTTTGCATTGGAGTTTAGGGCTACTGTTTGGCACGGAGGCGGAGGTCCGACAACGGAATCTTGGGCTTGACACGGGTTGAGATTGTAAGCGAGGCGTTGATGGGTTGGAAAAAAATCCAAACTTGGAGCTGATTTGAGGACTGTTTGTGTTTGCTGTTTTGGTCTTCTTGGTGTTGGATTGTTGTTGTGGAGGCTTTTCACCGAAGAATGTGGCGTCTTTCTCTTTAGGAATGGACGTGCAAAACGCTCTTCTCCAACCACTAACCATCGTCAAGAAACAGAACACAACTCAAACCCTGATCTTCGTTAAGGAAAGGATTTGATTGAGGAAGGTAATGAACATGGGACGGCAGGAATGAAGTGAAGGAGTAGAAGTAGTTTGAACTGAAGAGAGACAAAAGAGAGAGACGATTATCTTAACGTTGCTCTTTCTTTGGTATCCAAAAGATTTGCTTTATTCTTTATAGTAGCAAGCAAGCAAACAATGGTGAAACTTTTTCTAAACTTAAAGCGTCTTTGGTTTTGGGATTTGTAACTGTAACTGGCAACTGTAAGTTGGTACCTACAGTAAAAAGGTCAACGACCTTGGGTAACACGAAGAAGAAGAAGAAGACACGAACAGTCTGACACTAAGATAACTCACACCGGCCCTGAAAAATGTCAAAATTCACAAAAGGGATGCTTTGCTTTGAAACTCACACTTTCACAGATCAGCTTCTTTTGTTTTAGGGATTAAAACTGTTTTAGGGTTGGCTCCAATACATTCACCGAAACCCTGATCTGTTTTTGATCTTATCCATTATTTTCTGGTGGGGTACGTTCTTTTCTGATAAATTGAAGCTCTTGGCTTTACTTCAGGAAGGAATAAGAGTGCCTTTTCCTGGTGTTTTTCTCAATTGTATTTTTGGGTTTATTACTATTCTGCGAAATGATTTTTTGTTCTGCAATCCCTAGGCAACAGAAATTTTAATGAGCAGGAATGGATGTGTATGATTAATGATTATACATTGTCAGCTCGTGATAGCGAGTCAGTATCAAAGATGTCTCATTTAATGCTACTCATTGCTGTAATGTCTTCATTCCCCGTTTTATGTTATTCTGAACCCTTACTTCTAATCCATTGTTCATGGTCACCTTCAGTCGAAATTTTGCAATAAAATAAAGTTTTTTAAAAAAATTAATAATATTTAATTTTATTTTTATATAATAAAAAGATTGTTTCTGATAAATTTCTCAAAATGCTTAAATAAAACAGTCATATCACTACGGTAAATGTGCAAAAACAAAAAAATGTGAAACAATAAATAATAACGATGGGCCAAAACCTCATTAATTGGGTGCAAACTCAGAGGGAACTTATATAACTTTTGTTTTTCTTCTTTTCACCTTTTACATTCTCAAGGTGAGGCTATGTCTAAGCGTCGCTCTGTGTACAAACTTAACTTGGTACCGGTCAAGGAGGTAAAAATAAATATATTAAATTAAATGAAATTGTTAATTAGGTGTCCCATGTGGCACGTGATACTTTCCTTAGCAATGCATGTGTTGTGGAATTAAATAAGTGAATTTGTACCCAAAAATATAAAAATTAAAAAAAAAGAGTAAAGTAAACTACAAAATTTAGAATCGAAATCACGTGACATTGCCTTATATGCCCATATTATTTGAAAATAAAATTAATTTCTTTAATTAATGCACAAAAAGTTGTAATTATAAATTAATTTGCATATATTTGAAATTCTCTTTTCTTTTCTACTTAATAATGAAAAACATATCAGCGTAATCCTATGCGGATGTCATTGTCATCATCAACATCAACATCAACATCAACATCCACATCAACACTCACTACAAGAAAAATGTCGACTAGCGACGGAAAAATTATCGTTGAAAATTAGCGACGGAAAGCATATTTCCGTCGTTAAAATGGAGTGATTTAGCGACTGTATTATTACTCGTCGCGAAATTTGGAGGGAATTCGTCGCGACAAAAATTAGCGACGAAAAATTTTAGCGATAGAAAATTATCGTTGGAAATTAGCGACGGAAAGCATATTTCCGTCGCTAAAATTGAGTGATTTAACGACAGTATTACTACTTGTCGCGAAATTTGGAGGGAATTTTTGGCGGAATAAAAAATTTTGAGTTTACCTACGGAAAATTCCGTAGGTAAATTCCGTCGGTAAAT
>JANITX010000212.1:5841419-5858883 GCA_027564395.1 Erythroxylum ulei | reverse complement strand
AATTAAAAATATTAAATGAATAAGTTTATTTTATAAAAATTAACTAATTTATTGATTAATTAATAAATAGATAAATTTCTAATAATAATAAGAATTATTAAAATAGTTAAGCTGAACAAAATAGTCGGCTGTTTATTTTTTAATTATTAAAAATATGATTAAAAATATTTGATTTTTTTTCTCCCTCGTTTGACCGTACAAGGACCAAATGTCATGATTCACGTGGATATCACAAGACTGGTCCGAACGTCATCCACACCTAACTAACATCTATCACTAATCCTCACCCACCTATTATTATTATAACCAACTTGTGTTTTATTAAATTTCATTACTATAATTATATAAATCTTATATAATTATATAAATAAGATTTAATAAAATATAATTAAAACAGGTAACTGAACAAAGAAAATATAAACGCATAAAGCAAGCAATGGTTATTGCATGACAAAAACCGTAATAATGAAATGCCGTATTGTGAAAATGAGGACATTATAGTAAAAACATAGCATCGCTTGGTAGATGTCACCAACTTTGCTTTTTTATAGCTACAGGTTTTGCGGGGCAGTGCCACGACATTGGGACCCTTTGTCGGGAAACTTCCGCTTTTGCCGCTTTGCTGTAACTCCATTAATCATTCTTAAGTAAACCATAAATCCCAGTTAACTAGAGGGTAATTAAGTTTTGTTTCTCCTAGGCTAATTTTAAGCAGTTGGATTAGCACTAAATTGACTATTTTGAGGCGTTTGTTTATCAGGCACGTGTCCTCTCACTGACATCAGACAGGGAAGTTCCTAGGTCAATGGGCGTGGGGTCCAATCTAGTCTAGTCT
Source organism: Erythroxylum ulei (assembly GCA_027564395.1). Lineage (NCBI taxonomy): Eukaryota > Viridiplantae > Streptophyta > Magnoliopsida > Malpighiales > Erythroxylaceae > Erythroxylum > Erythroxylum ulei. The sequence goes on along the minus strand of JANITX010000212.1, from coordinate 5,858,048 downwards.
AGCACGCTCTTGAACCCAGTTCACGTGTGGACGATAGACGTGAGTATCGTATCTTATCAACCGGGTCGGCCCGTTTTCTATTATGTTGTTTGGACTTATTGGATCTTTGAAGCCCAGATCAAGATGATCCTTTACATGTGGCCCCACTTATTTGGTGAGAAAATCAACTACTTAAAAACAGTTAAAAGTAGTGAGTATGATTTATTACTCATGATTTATTTAAATTGCGTAATTAATAAATTATTAGTAATATTAACAATTTTATACGAATAATAATTATAAAATTAAAAGAAATAATTTTTATATAATTTTAAAACTTGTACAATGTGAATTAGTAATATTACATTACATAACTAGTTTTTCATCTAGTTGATTAAATTTTCTTATCATACCATGCTTAAGATCATATTTTATCATCATATTAGCAATATTTTTAAAATCAAACTAATTCGATCAGCTTAAAAATAAAAACTTTGAACCGATTAACTTTGCAATATAGTTTTAAATATTTAGGTTTAATTTAATTTAACACAAACTGATCAGTTTATTAATTAATTGATTAATTTTTATAAAATAATTAGTTTTTATAAATCAAAATAACTAATTAATTTTTATTTAATAATATCTTTTTAATTAAATTTTAAAGCTTTCACTAAATAAAAACAAAATTTTCAATTATTTTCTAAATTTTTTAAAATTTTAAATCTTTAACTAATTTTATAACAGTATAATATAGTTGAATCTTTTAAATCTTAAATCTTTGTCTTACCACCTAACTTGATTTTAAAACATTGATATTTAGTGATATTGTATTTACTTTCTCGTTTCCCAACTGGCATAACTTGTCGTTAACAGCATACGAACACTGTTGGGAAGTTTAGACCTCCAAACTCACACCGAAGGATATTTGATAGACAAAAAATATCAGAAAATAACAACACAAGAAAATTTACATGGAAACTCCCAAACCGGAGAAAAATCACGGGCACTGAGAAGAAAATCCATTATGTGAAAAATTCTTACAATCACACAATTTTTCCTCTCACCCAATCTCCTAATACACTAACACACCCACAAAGAAATACCCAAGATAACTCTCCAACTCTCACCTCAAAAGAGGAATTTAACTAGAGTCAAATTTGTAATACAAATCTTTAACTTTATTTGGTGCATTAAACAAGGAAATAGTAACTTCCTTATATAAGTAACAACCTTGCCTCAATTGTTGTCCAACTAATACGAAGCATACTCAATAAACACGTCAATTCCCACCGGTGTGGACGGGGTCGTATACTAAGAAATCATGGACTTCACACACTTGCATTTGATGTACATGATGACATGGTTGAACTGGGATGTTACCAGACCACATATCGATAATTGTTCGATTGTCTAATCAGTCAGGTATTTCAAGCTTTAACCCGAAAGGAGCTAATGGAGTTTAGTGTGTAATAACGAATCAAGTAAACGCATGTGTAGTGTATAACTTGGTTATGATGTTAAAGTAAGAAAAGGATCAACGAGAAGCCACAAGGAAGTTTCGCAGTTGGCGAATAACGACCAATGCAAGCCTGCTACTAAAGCAAAGAACAATTATGTAGCCCTTCAAAGGACGCCAACGAATCTTTTTAACTGAGTACAGTGAGAACCAAAAGGACATGGAAAGTGACATTACCAGCTTGAACTCAGCTGTTTCTAGCTCATCACTACGAGAAACAGATGGCTTGCATAGGAAATTGTAATACTGGTATGAACACAAGAACCTTAGTATTATAGTATGATCGAAAACAGTTAAGGAATAGGTAAATGGAGGCGAAAAAATTATTTCCCACGAAGATTTGATGACTTCTTCCCCAAGCATTTCAACTTCGAGTCCCACACGGCATAACTTCTAAGCAGCCAGATAAATTAGGCTGCTATTGGTCAATAAATATCGACTACAAGTTGTGTATCACTATCACTTGCTTGATCGTCGGTGCTTTTGCACATCACTTGCTTCATCAGTTTCTTTGTCTACATCTACACTCACCATTCATGGAACAACTAGTTGACTTCAACTTCGACATGCCTTAATGCCTCCATTAGAAGTCTAAATAACACTAGACCAAGCTTCCAAATCATGACCCATCTAGATTTTTTCTTTTAGACGAAGGTAGAACTGACAAGAACTTGAAAAAGTTTACAACTTTCTGTTCTACAGTTTTAACTAATAGACCAGTCAGTGGTCACATAGTAATGGACTGTGTCCTCTTGAGATGCTGTTTCACTTGACGTTCTCTATCATTGTCCTTTAAGGTCTCAAAAGGACAAATTTCCCATGCAGTTAAATGCTTGTTATAGCGTACAGACTTCTTGATTTTTTTAGCCAACGGATATTATTTCTTTTGTTGTCATTTCAAAGGAAACGAAGGAGAATTTCTCTTTCCCCTACTCTGTTTCCCGAGATAGTCAAAGATCTTTGGCCCACTGCTCCTTTCTGTTGTATCCAACTTCTTGGCCAGGAAAAAAGAAAGACCTGCCCCAGAAGTTGAAGAAGCTCCATAGCTCCACTTCTACATGGAAATGGAATCCCATAAAAAGCCTGTTAAGTTCATATCTGTGCTGGAGAAGGGCACCGAGCGGTTCATGTAGTACATATTCGAAAAATGAAGAAAACCCTTTTAACATCTAAAGCAAACCATCCTCTTTGTCTGAAATTCAAGATGTCACATGGCACTTAGTCCTATTGTGTGTACTACATAATTTGTGTATGTATGCAGAAGTGCACTTAAAATTGATTAGTTCAAATCAATTGCATCACATAAAAAAGAGTGCAAGTAAAATCTTAATAAAGTAGGGGCTTGGACAACTATATAAAGAAACATAGTCATAGCCAAATCCCGAAATGCATGCTTAAGCATATGAGGTAGGTGTCCAATTTTGCTACATATTGTTTGCAAAAGAAAAGGCAGAACGGAGCCAGAACACAAACAATCAAAAGCAAGATTTTTTCCATGAACCCGCTACCTGCTTTCACATTGTAGACAGTTTCATGAACCCTGTTTTTCTTTTTACGTGCCCTCTTGTTTAGCACTAAGCAAACCAAGGCTTTGCTTTTCCGAATTCTTGCTAAGCACTAAAGAACTTGGTCCCCACCCTATTCCGTACCATGGCCCGGACGTTAGGTGTATCTTTACATGTACTCATCATCAAGCAAGCTTTAGCTCATTTTATATAAACCCTGCAAACGACGCCATCTCACTTCATCATTTTCACAACATTTTCCTCTTCCTACCTTCCGCCATTTTCGCTTTCTCTTCACCGACACATGAGTCGAGGAGAAGGTATAGTTTCAGGAGTAGTTGTTCTTGTTAGCTATGGAAAGTCCAGATCTTTCGCCTCCCCATGTGGATGCATCTAGGCCGTCCCTTGGTTTCCCTCTTGGCACTGCCTTGCTCTTAATCGTCATCTTCAGTTTAAGTGGTGTTTTCTCTTGCTGTTACCACTGGGACAAGCTCAGATCACTCCGTCGATCTTTCTCCAATGAACGTGATCCTGAGCCCGACATTGAAGCTTCACCTTCCAAGTTTAAGCCTGCCAACATGGTAATTTCCTCTCTTTTTAGACCAAATTTAGACAACCTCGTCTCAAATCAGATTTGCATTTAAAGAAATGGTGATCTACGTTCATTGTTTTCTTCTATCTGGGACAGGTGTTTTCACTACCTGATGTTGACACTCAAACCTTCGCTTTTTGTTGGTTCTTGCTCTTTTCAGTATGTCAAACAAAATCAAAGCCAAAGCTTGCCAGTTTTAATGCCAGGTGACCAGATGCCAAAGTTTATAGCATTGCCATGTCCATGTGAGCCACCTCGAGAAGAGAAACCAGTTCCTAAACCTCAAAAACCACCCAAACCGCCACGATTTCCGGTTCCTCTGTATTAGCAAACTTTCTATGATGTCTGATGTACATATTTGAGTGATGAAGATTGAATCTTTACATTGGAAATATTAGGTTTATTTCCATTATTATCCTCCAGTAGACTAGACCAACTTGTATACAATAACCTATTTTTTTACTCTTTGTATGTGATATGTTTCTAGGAGGAGTCGAAAGATTAGGAGAAAAAAACACTAAAATCCAAGTGTGGTTGATGTGATTCTATTTCTTGACTTGTTAAAGGGACCACATTTACTGTGATTTTTGTACTTCTTTTTACCCCTCCTGTACTTTTCAACTTTGATTGGAATTAGTGGTGATCGTTAGTACATAGAAAAACTTGCTCCTACGTTCGCTTTTCTGCAACTTTGGATCTCTGGAATTTGGAGCCTGAAATGAAATGGTTTAGTTTGTAATGGACAACATGAGTCAAACTTACCATCTCTGTTTCACTTTACAAGAGGATTACGAGTAGTCGACAAAGTTGGTGCTGCACCAGAATTTGCAGCAACTTTGGTTTTGTCCACAGTTTCTGGGTTTTCCAGGACCGAAAGTTCCAGGCTTTGCGCGTAATCTGAAACACTAGTCTTGTGGCCGGCCATATCCAAGCAAAGATACGATTGTCCCAACAACAGATAGGCTCCTTAACGAGTCAGTGGAAAAGTAGGATCAAATCTGCAAAATCTCATTCACACTAGCTATCAGCTGGTGCAAAGAAAGATCAAATTATGGAATACTTAAAAATTTTTATCAACGGATCTTTTTCATATTACCTCAGCTGATACTCAGAAGACATAGTGGAACTTAAACAAATTCTTTTCATCTATTTGGTTGGATTAGATTGAAAATACTGTTTTCATATATTTCATTTAGAGGACGTGATCTGCAAGGCATTGTGCAAATTAACATTAATGTTGAAGAGGAAAAAAAAGAGAGAGCAATCCATTTGAGGTGTCACAACACAGAGTCTATAATGCGGCCATTAAAGAAATTCTCTCGAACACTTACTAAACATCATATCCATTTCCAAGAGATAAACAGAGAGCCAAATTTTCATGACCTAATTTTACTGTAGCTCAGTGCTCAGATGCTTTTTTCATGCCTCCACCATCCCCCAGGAGTCGGGACAAATGCTTGGACTCCTCCCATGAAAATGATAAGTCATTTCTATAATTCTATTATGTTTCTGGTCGATGATGCATACCAGTACATACAAGCTTTCCTTCACTTGAGCCACCTAAGCAGCAACCGTATATGACTTGATTTGACCACTCTCCTCTATCAACCGTGTGGGCTCTCTTCTTGTGCTTGAAGACAAAAGCTTGAGTGACCCTAATTCCCCCATTTTCGGCCTTGGCTTGTATCCTCTGCCTTCCATGGTGGAACCCCGTTTTGTATGAGTTCCTCCAAGATTCGATTCCTCCTGGTTTCACTAATTTTCGATAAAGTTCAGATTTTTAAAGCCAATGTGCAAGCTTTCTCAGTGAAGCTAACTTGGGTTCATATTCGGTAGCAGTCACAAAATTTATCTCCATCTAAGTTCAATCTCCCTTGGAAAGAGGCACATACACAAACATCATGGACCACACTGTTCCTTATAGTTTAAAAAATTGAAGTGGAAAGGAGGATTTGGAAAATGTACGGATGATAAGCACTGTCATGGGAAGCAAAGTCTCAAAGTCTTGGACCCTTGACAATGACCAAAAGCACATGCAAGCTCTGGATCGTCAAGGACAATAGTTAGTGGCTTCCTAGTGGTCTTATCCTAGATGCTGGTGACGATGACGATATCTAACAACCTTTTCTTTTCTTTTCGTAGCTCGCCGTTATTTTTTAATTATTAAATAAATTACAGCGCTCCCCGTTTATACAATGCAAACAGTTTGACTATCGCGGCAGTTTTGTGATACTCCGGAAAAAATCATGCAAAAGTTCATGTAAGTGCGACGGCCGATAACAAGAAGACAAGTTTGATTAATTAGAACACAGTGTGCCTTCCTAAAGAGCTAGGAGGTTTGAGATTATGCAAAATAAGGAAAACCAATGATGTTAGTGACTAAGTTAGGATGGTCAATGGTTGCTAAACCAAATCCGTACTGGGTTTAAATTTTTTCGGCTAATTATAATTTTGAAACTAACAATCTTCCTCTTTTCTTTAATGATATAGGTGGTTCGATGATTTGGAGGAGTATCAAAGCAACTTGGCATCACGTTTTGAACGACATGAAATGGATGATCTGTAATAGCTTCAAAACGAGATTTTGGCTCAATCCGTGAGTTGAAGATTGGGGACCTCTTATCTCTCATGCAGTGGCCCCAATTTTACCGAACAACATTGAACACTAGGTTAATCAATTTACAGACACAACTGGTAATTGGCATTGGGCAGCTTTTCAACATTTGTTACCATCGTCGATCTGTATAACTATCACAGGTATCCTTCCGCCAAAGCCTTACCTAGGGCCGAATCAGTTTATTTGGGGCCCAACGAACAACGGAAGATTCACTACCCAGTCAGCTTACTCCATGATCTTGAACCACGAAGAAGTTGCGGCCACCATAGACTGGAGGACTATATGACAATGGCATGACCCACAACGAATCCGAGCATTTCTTTGGCTCCTTTTGCATGATAAACTTCTCACTAATTAACAAAGGGTATATAGGAAATTCACTTCGGATGTTGCTTGTCACCACTGCCACTTCAAGAAATCCTCTCTTCATGTTACGAGGGACTGTCCCAAAGCCCGCTTCTTATGGAATAGGTTTCTCCCTCAGGTTATCTCGGCAGAGTTCTTTACACTAAACCATCAGGAGTGGCTCAGGAAGAATCTTCACACTCACTGATTGATAGGGGGATATAACTGGGCTATTATTTTTGGCACATCGTGTTGGTTTCTCTGGTCCTGGCGTAATAGGGTACTCTTCGATGAACAGTTCTCTTGGCCGACTTCACCAGATCATCATATTATTGAATATGGACACCACATTCACGAAGCGAAAGCTTGGCAATAACGATCGCGACTGGAAAATTGCACTCGATGGGACCAACTCATCTGTTGAAGTAAACCTCCCCAAAGATAGATGACATGACATACAGACAGAACCAGCAAAAACTCATGCCTTTCGGTCACTGCAGGTGGCTTGCTACAACACAGTTTGGGCGCTTGGTTAGGAGAATCCGCTCAGAACCTGGATTGGTGTTCCACGGCTACAGCTGAACCTTGGGGCGTGCTCTCAGGCCTTAACCTGACTTAGACCTTGGGGTACTGTTATATTGAATTAGAAGTGAATTCACTTACTATGCATAATATGCTTTCTTCCCCAACGACGTGAGCTACTTCTCTGAACCCGTTAATAGTAATCATTAACGAACTTTTCAACCGCAACTGGGTTGTGATTAGTCGGCATATATATAGGGAAAGTAATCGATGTGTAGACTGGCTTGTAAATTTCACAGGGCTGTTCGAATTAGGAGTCACTACTTTTAAGCACCCAGCTACAGGTTGCATACCTTTCCTCTTAGAGGATGCATCAGGGTTTTCTCCCCTAGAGTGACCATGTAATTGTCTAGCTTGTTTTCCCTTAAAAATAAAAATAAAAATAAATTATTAATAAATCCGATATATTTTATTTTTAATTTAATACTTTTTGAAATTTTCAATAAAAAATTATTATACAAAGTTGTAGATGTCAAGGGACAATTTTTCTAGACTATTGCTAATTAATAATATTTCTGAAAAAAATAATATTTTAAAAATCTAATCCAACCTGTAAATTAAGAAATTTAAAATTTAAAAATTCTATCAGAACCATTATAAAATTGATGAACGATTAAATAAAATTAAAAATTTTAAAATATAATCGAAAGAGATTGTTCTAACATATCAAAAAAGTTAAAATTAATTGATTTAATTTATTTTATAAAAACTGATCAATTAATTAATAAATTAATCAATTTTAATAATAATAATTAATAAAATAAATAGAAATAAAAACTTGAAAATTGAACTAAAAATTTACCATATAATTGAATCGATTCAATTTTGTCATTATTGCTAATTAAAAACTCACCAAATGACCAACTACTTATTAATTTAAAAGTTTCAAGTCTAATTTAAATATTTCAAGTTTAATTTATAGTCAAAAGATTACTTCACTTTAATTATTTGGATGATTTATTGAGAGTGGAGATAATGTAAACTTTTAAATACTAATTAAACTAAAATTATCTATTTAATTATAAATTATTGACTGCTTAAGTGATTTATTTTAACCTATTCATTATTTTATGTACCCGATAATTTATTTACTATGAGCATACAAATTAATAATTAATAATTTTATTGACCGTTAAAGATATTATGTATAAAGAATATTAAAAAAAATGTTTGCTTGTAACTATTTGGGGTATCAAAGTAGGTAGTTCTAAGATGAATGGTTGTGGTTAGTGGAAATCCTACTTAAAAACCTAAATTACTAGTTAGTGCTCATATCTTTATTTTATGAAAAGTTGGATTAAGTTTAATTAGAGAGAGGCTGATGGGAGTACATGCAATTTTGCATTGGAGCCATCCAAATTGCCAGTTTGTGTAGATAACTTAGATATGTGCTTAGTTTGGTAGATTGTGTTAGATCATCTTTGGTTGAATACTATTATAATATGTAGTCTCTGATGATGTATTAGTAAAAGTGGAAACCTTACTTTTATAAGTATTGTGCTACTTAATGATTCTGTTACCTAATTAATAAAATTTGTCATCTGCTACTTACTTTTTTGTTATCTTGTTCTTTATTTGATGCTTACATAGCTGAAGTGGATTGCTGATTATTTTTATAACACATTATAAAATCTTAAGTTATATAACTCAATTGAAAATATTATTGTCATAATGCTGATATATCATTCGTATCAATATAAAAGTTATTATTAGTACGCTTGGTAATGAGCCGGTTGAGTTGGGTTCAACTCTTATTAAGCTCGAGCCATGATAAATTTAAAACTCATTAAAGTATTGAATAAATTTAAAAGATTCGAAATTAAAATTTTAAGTGTTGGAAGTTAATTGGAAAATCACTATAACAACTCAGTACAAATTTTTCTGATACACAAAATTTAGAAAAATTCTGTAGTTGTTTGCAACCTTATTTCTAATTAAAACTCTGAAGTAACAAATTCAATATTGGGTTGGCCCAATCTAAAGCAATAGTATTGGGCCTCAATTGATACTATTTTAGCTCTACAAGGTTTGAATTGAACCCTACCTTCAATTTCCCTCCCAATTCGCAAACAGTTCTGAATGAGAAGCAGCCACCAAGTGCCTGTCGAAATGCCAAAGCAGAGAATTTCCAACACCCAACTTCACGAAGCTTCACAGGATCAACACACCGTTGCCGTCCGTCGATCTCAGCGACTTGTCCGTCTAACACCCATTGTTCCCAATTCCCATAACTCGAAACCTGCAAAGAATCGCACAAATTGTCCACCAAAGAGCTCAAAGAATCCCAACCCATCTCACAAGAAGTCAGTTTCCGCGAATCACGTTCCTGGGTCGAGGAGATCTTTGCGTTTGGTTGCTGGAATCGAGAGGACTTCCAGTCGCCGGCGATCCCCGAGGCTTGTTGGGAAGGAAAGCGCTGATAGTAATAGCGAGTCCACAAAGATTATTAATTCCGGTTTCAATTTTTCAGTGGATAAAAAACCTAAGAAGAAGCAAATTAGTCGTGTTTCCAGTATATCTGCACACAGCAAGAAGGTAATTTTGCGGAAAGAAGCTGAAGGTGAAGTGGGTAAGAGTCCATGTAAGGAGGTTTTCCAAAGAAATGAAAAGAGTTGCGTTGGTCCAGAAGTTGTTTTGGGAGTCAGAGGAAGAAAATTTTGCAAGAGAAGTGAAGAGCTAGAGGGCGTTAGTAAGAAGAGAAAGAGAGAGGAGGAAGAAGATAAAGGCAGTGTTCAAATGTGGACAGCAGAAGAAGAACGTGCTTTGCAGAAAGCTTATTTCACGGTGAAGCCCACACCGAATTTTTGGAAGAAGGTCTCCAAGCTGGTATTCACTGTTTTCTTTTTCTTTCAAAAGATCCTTTTAAGTTATATTAGGTGCAGCTAAAGTATGTGCTTTAATACATAGTAGCAACTTTTGCACTCTTAGTTGTAATCTTTTAGTTGTTCGTGAGAACTATATTTGATGTATATGAAATTAGTATTTATCAGTTTCACCTGATTATCAATGGCTTACTTCATAAACAGAATCGAGAACTTAGTTGCTCTGGTAACTTCTTGGTTTTCAATCAAAATCGTTTTAGTTGTGTGGTTATCAGAAGTTGACATCAGACATATGGCCTTGAGCTCCTTCTGTCGTGGAGTAGCATCGACGACAGTGAGTTAATGATATCGTTTATACAATGACAGGTTCCGGGGAAATCTGCTCAAGATTGCTTTGATAAAGTCCATTCTGACCATATGACTCCACCCCAACCTGTGCCTCGGTCAAGGCAAAATAAACTAAAGTCATCTACTGTTTCAGGTTTCTCACTCTCTGCAAGCAAGCTACTCGACCCCTGTGAGATAAAGACGAAAAGGTTGAGTTGTTATAACCGGAACGGTTCTCTTGCCGCAAAAACTATCAGATTGTTGTTGCAAAAGCATTGTCAAACAGATCAAGTTCACGAAGCAGACCTATTTTCTGTTCTGGAGCCCAACACGAGTTCATCAACTTTTGGACCTTTGTTTGATGTTGTAGTCTCCACTCCAAAGCGATTCCGGGAACAGGATCAGAAACAGCACGAGACATCTTCTTCTGGGAGTAAAAAGCCTCTTTCAAGGTTTAGTGGTTCATTTGTGAAGGATCTTATTAGCCCCCCAGTTCTGAAGCAGGTGAAGAACAAAGCACTACACGAGAAATATATTGACCAATTACACTGTAGGGAAGCTAAGAGAAAATCAGCATGTGCACAAAGAGGAAAGGGCACTATGGATAAAGAGAATGTTGAGGAAATCAAATTTCAGAAACCAGATACCATTAGAACTGCTAAGGAGGCCTTGTTTTCTCATGCGCAAGATGCCCTTTATCAGATCAAATGTCTTCAAACCAGTGCCACCGGCAATGTTTCTGATTTTGATGATGAATATGTTGGCATTGATGACATTAATGAAGATGAACATGAATTGTAGCCATTGTATTAGTTCTAACTAGTTGTGCCAAAGTTGACAAATATTTGACGATCTAATATCACTAATTGGAGTTGCCGTGTATAGCAGTTGGATTCGGAACTTCGTCTCACAATGATCTTCAGATTCTGTTGTAAACTTCTGATTCTTCTTTTTCTTCTTTTGTTTTGTAGAATGGTCAATTCCTAATTCTGAATTTATTAAGTTGGTTTTCTATAAACCTGTTGGCCTGTCTTGGCTAATTGGTGGATTTTGTTAACCAGATTTTTATGCAATGTGACTATTGAAATTGATGGATAATATACATGAAGATTCAACTGCGCGAACACAGATAATGATTCAAATGTAAACCAATCAGACATTGGAAGAATCGGATGGTTTCTTTTCAAATTGGACATTGAATTTCATATTGTTCGTCATCAAACTGTTGTGAACATCAAGAAGTTATCCAATTGTTGTCAGTTAGATATAGAACAACATTTTTCTCTGTTGGATACCTCATCCTCTACAAACTATAAATCTAGCTGTTCTTCTGATGCTGTTGATGTCAGCACTGATGAGCAGAGGTTCGTGTTAAATTATTTTCTGATGTACCCCACAGAATTCCAAGAAGCAGGATTCCAGGTAGTATCCATGCAATGTCTTGAGGGTTGAGCAACATATTTGTTTTCGTTTAAATGTTTCCTCTGGGTTTCTGCTGACCTCATAACTCAAAAATTGAAAAAGAAAATTTAAATCTGTTCCTTTCATTTGGAACAATCCGATGTTGAGCTTAGTAGAACATATTTAATCAAATTTTCAGTTTTTCTTTTTAGTAATCTGCTCCTGTTTGCATGATCAATGATTTAGATATCCTTCCAGATTCAGAGACAAAATGTCACTTTCATTTGCAATTTTAGACTTCAATAATTTGTGAGGTTATGTCTTCTACAGCTACAGGCTACCCCATTATGATGATTAAAAAGAAAGGAATTATTGAACTCTCTGACCACATATTCAAACTACATTCTTGCTCTTTCAAGGAATTTCGACAAATATTCTTATCCATAATCTAGTCAGAAGTTAATGGATTCTCTCCATGGAGGAACTTATGCTATGCAGCATTATTTAGACCTGGCCTACCTTGGAATATGTAACAGATTACAAGATGGAACTTTTACAGATACGGAACTCTTATTGCATTGGAGCATTTTATTACACCTGGGAAGATAGAGAAGATCCATCTATTCAGAGTTCAGATCCGATAAAATGACTACCTTACTTTTGACTTTCTCCTCCTAGAGGTATCTTCCTCCATAACCAGCAGTTCTAAACAATGCTTGCTTAATGTCTTCAGGGCTTACCATAGTTCTCTGCTCAGTATGCTAAGTCATTACAAAGAACATGTATCAGAAAATAACAAGCATATATCCCGATCAAAATCAGATTAAAAACTTGTTTAACAGATTAGCAGAATTAAGAACCTTACCTCTGAACAAGAAGCTTGCATTGAGAAATCATTGAAGCAACTTATAACGCACTGTTCAATCTCCAATCCTAGTGCTTCAAGTGTGTTCACTGTGGATAGCAACAACCCTGGTTTGGCTGCGCAACAGATATCAACTTGGGTATCGATCTCTCTTCTTTCCACATGAAACTGCATGTCAATGTACCAAATGATTCAACCAGGGAAACTTGGTACTTGACCAAATACTAATTTGTGGGGGTTCTCAATCTGTGTCATATCTGGATCCATACCTTGGGGGAATTTTTTACAAGTACCTCATTTGGCTTATGCTCCTTGAGGTTGGTTAGTAAGTTCATTTGATCTGAACCCTCTTCACCTTCTTCTTCTTGCAACTTGTTGATCCTCTCAAGCAGTTCTTTCATATAATCTATAGTATCTCCAAGTATTGAAGTTCTGTCCATCTGCTAGCACTCATACCCACTTATCAATTTATGCCTCAAAAGATGAGTAAAAGAAACTCTACTCACCGTAATTTCTAATGTCAAGTTAAGAAAAATAGAGTCAACAACTAAGGAATCACAGATCACCTTGCTGATCTTCGGGACTATTGATCTTAACATAGAGAGACGGTCGTTCAAGCGCTTTCTTCTCCTTCTTTCCGCCATTAGATTCTTCGAGGGCTGCCCTTCTAACTTCTTAGACTTGTTCTTTTTAACTCCACATGGAACCAGAAAATTGCTAGCTTGTTCCACCTCAACTTTGCAGCCATGTTTTCCATCTTCAAAACTGTGATTGCTTAGAAGACCAATCTCTTCGTCTTCAGCGATTGATGGATAATCCTCGTATGCTTGACATAAGGATGTGTCATTCTTAGCATATGATGTGCCAATCTCTGGTACTGAAAAGCTACCAACAAAAGGGCATGTTTGGTCAGTGAAAGAGTACTCAAAGTTAGGTTCTGTTGAAGAGGAAAATCCAAAAAAAGAAGGATTTGTTGTAGCTAAGCTTGTAGTGTCATGAAAAGAATCCAAGTTCCATCCACCGGAGAAAAACTCAGTGTTATCAGATGTGAAACTTGTCCAAGTATCCATCTTTGGAGCTTGTAGTAGCTCTTCTAAGAAACTATGTTGAGTTAGGTCCATTCTCTCTGTCTAGAAAGGCTCAAAAAGAATTATCAGGAAGTAAAAGAGAAGGCTGGAAACATGGAGTTGCACCAAGTTGGGAGGAATATATAAGAGACCTTTTTGGTCATTGTGTTAGTACTATGTCTCTCACTGTGTGAAACAAGAAGCACCATACCTATGGCCCTTAAGACTAGAATGGAATCTGCTTTTCCCCTTCTCTCTCAAGGTGAATTCATGTCTTTTTCACCGAAATTATCAATAAGACAAGCTTAGTATATTTAATTAATCTATCCAAACCCTGAAAGCTTTGACCAACAGTTCTGTATCAAACCAAAAAAGACTGGAGTTAGCATCATATAGGGTTGTATACTGGCAGGTATATATATATATATATTCAACCTCGTAATCATACAAATTTCTCTTCTTCATCTTTGGAAAATATTTCTTTTTCTCTTTAAGGTTTTAAAAGTTTAATGAGTATTAGACCGTGATAAGATTGGCTAAAGATTAAACAAAACTAAAGAATTTAAAATATGATTAAAAGTAATTGTCATTATTCATCAAAAAATTTGAAGTTTAATTAAACAAATTATTAAATAAACACTAATTGATTTATTCTAGTTTATAAAAACTTATCAATTTACAAAAATTGACCGATTAATTGATCAGTTTTTAACAATAAGAATTATTAAAATAAATCAAACTAAAAAGTCGAAAACCAAACTGAAAAATTGGACGACTAAGATTTTTACAATTAAACTAACCGAACCTGTTAAGTTTTTTAATCATTGCATTTTTCCAATTACTAGGTCCAAAAAATAATTAAACATAATATTATTGTTATTCTGCAAGTGATTTTATTCTTGACCCTTATTTTAAAGAAAAGTGGGATAATTACCGTGATATTTATTATTTATAAAAATGATTTTTTACTTTATTTTATTAGTTATATCAGCTTGAAACTTTATAATTTATTATTCTAAACAAAAGTAAGCATTTGTTATCTCAATGCAAGAACGTTAAACTTGATTGCCTTAATGATTCCTTACTATTTGCATGGTAAAATAGGTTTAGTATTATATATATATATTCTGTCTCTAAATTCTGCAAGAGCAACTTCAGCATTTCGATCTCAGTGTTGCATTTTGTTTGGGAAGATGGAAAAGCAAACGTGAGATCAACGTAGGGAAGAGTTTTCTTTTTCCTTTTCCATCCCAAATAGTACCTGGTCAAAAATCTTATTCACTTTAGTGTATTTGCATTTTTTGTCAGTGTGTGTGTACTACAAAAAGTTGATTCAGTAGTCACCAAAATCGAGTGAACATACATGCCACCTGAGCAATGCAAACACCAGATTGAAGTTAATGTCTTCTGGTTAATATGAAATTCTAATATTTTGTTTTGGAAAAATGATATTGACTTATATTTTAACGGAGTTAAGTTTTTAATATATGCGTCGTGAATTTAACATTTGTCGTATCACAATTAGACAATTTAGACCTATCATGTATTTAAAAGAAGAATTTTTAAACACTTATTAAATATATAATTTTTATCTTAATACTCTATTTTACTGTTACCTATATTACCGAGCACAAGGAGTATTATTTTAATAATAAGAATAACAGTAAAGAGTTATTTAATGGCAACTTTAACCTAAGGTAAATCTATAGTGGAGAAAAGAAGACAGTGCAGCTTTAGAAAAGGGTCAGATACAATTCTGTTGCTTCTTCAAAGCAGTGCATTTAATGTTCGCAGGTCTATTATTGTAACATAATGATCTGCAGAATCAGTCACGTTACAATCAGCTAAATACGTCTCTTTGTTCTATTCTTTTAAATAAGTTTAAGTTGTGTGTTTCAATAATCAAGTAAGTAAGTAAACACACCAGCTTTTTACCATTGATATTTGCAGTCAGAAGGGGACACATGAACTTCTGTAATCGATGATCCAATTGTAGAAAACGTTTGTCCCTATTCTAAATATACTTAACTAAGTGGAATTTAATATTAAACTATTTGTTGAAACTTTGATTTTAGATGTTGAGTGAAAATGTTATTGTTGACGTTTATTTAGAATTTTTTAAATCATTATTTTTAATTCTTTTGTAGCCACTAACTCTATTAGAATCTAATTATTGGGTGCAAAGATGAATAAATCTATTACAGTATTAAAATACAATTAATCACACTTTAAAAATAATATAACATTAAAAAATAAAAAATGACAAACAAACTAATATTAAGTAAAGTAATTCAAAAGTCGGGAGAAAGACATCAATTGTATACAATCTTTCTTTGTATTTAACAAAAACACTATTTTCATAATTTAAACCTATAATTTTTTGTTATAAAAAAATAACCTTATTAATTGCTCAAAAACTCGACTTCTTCTAAAATTCAATAAACATCTTCCATAGCTAAAACAACAACCAAAATTAAAAAAAAAGGTTGTGATGTTAGTGATATCTTCTAAAAAAGCATGTATATATATATTATTTGTTAGAATTAATATGTTTAAATTTTTTTACACTTTTGAAAATACTAAATTATATGAATAATGGAGAAATCTCATAAAAGAAAGATTAATGGTTCTTATAAATTACTTAATGGTAAATGAACGTAAATATTATTGCGGGTCAATTTATTGGAGAGTCAGGTACTCAACTAATATTAAAAACATATACGAGCTCTCCTTCAGGGACGGAGCCATGTTATAGGGGAGGGGGGCCATGGCCCCCTCTTTCAAATAATTTTTTTAAAATTACTTATATAATTAAAAATTTTAAAATTACAAATATAAGTGGCCCCCCTTAAAAAAAATCCCTATCTTCTCTTCTCTTCAACTCTGCACGCACAACCCTCCTTCGCCAGATTGAAAACGCTTCCACCCTCTAGGCTCCATCTGGGCCATCTCATGGTCCACCCACCCAAGTGTATCTCATGGTAAAATTTCTGATAGCTTCACCTTGA
>JANITX010000212.1:5830027-5841319 GCA_027564395.1 Erythroxylum ulei | reverse complement strand
TCTAAAAGAACGGCGTGTTGCATTTTGATTATTTATTAATAATATTATATAATTGTATTATTTTTTTGCATTTAGATATTGGTCCCGGCCCCCCCTTAGAGTTGAGTCTGGCTCCGTCCCTGCTCTTCTTAATGAAAAAATCAAATTTAACGAAGATTTAGTTTATCCCACACGTACATCAAAATTTTCTTAAAATTTAATCCATAACGAATTTCGCATCGAACTCATAAATGTATATATCCATTTATTTTTCTAGAAAAAAATCTCTACTTAAGGGAAAAGTCCCAATTATATTTACATTTTCTCTATTTACATGATTATCGATAATGGTCCAAACAAGTGAAAGACACACTTCTCGAGGAGAGAGGATGGGGACAAAGCATCGACCCCGATGAGATCATTGAACACTAAGCCTGATGGAATTCTCATTTATTATGTTAAATTCAATCCTATTTTATAATTGGTTAAATACACAGTGTATGACTGTTTAAGCCTATCGGAAGTATTTGTAAGCTTATTTTAAATTAATGCAATCGACCTTTTCTGGTTGGCTTGTTCTTGCCCTTCATTGATTCTCTTCGAAATTGCACAACCTTCAGAACATTGAAGAATGTGTCTTTTTTAGTCGTTAACTGAAGAAGGAAATCACTAACCAATCATTGGATATGGCAAACCATGCTTCGAGTCCTGATTGACTAAAATTATCTGGACTTGTTTAATTTGAAAGAAGCATTAGAAAATTTATATTGAAATATTAAGTTTTTAATAGTTTATTTAAACAGTATAATTTACAAATTATCGTACAAATTTAGGAACTTATTCCATGTCTATATGAAAAATAAGAATTATCTAATTTGCAAATTTTTAGAACTTGTTAATGCAAAATACAAAATCTTTCATGATTTAACTTAAGAAAAAAAATTTACTGATCAATCTTTTTCGTGTTCTTAATTATTTTAAATATTTTTCTCAAATATTTCGTTTTATATTTAACTTTTATTTTTTGATTACGTGATACTTCATTTCAAGTTATTTAACATAAATGATTTCTTACTTAATCTAATTACTTTTTTTTATAATAATTAGTTTTATTTATTCTTGTGTTTTTTATTTATATATTTATTTATGTATTTTATCTTTTATTATTAATCTTTATCATGATAATATATATTTGTATACATACATATCTTTGTATATTTTATTTTATCATTATTTTGCATTAGGGTCTATCCAAAATAGTTTTCTTTATCATGCAAGGATAAAATTGTATAGCATTGAATCTCCCAACGTCAATCTCACCAAATGTTGACGTTGAATTACAATGCCGAGAGCTTAGCATACAAATCCTGTTGTTTGTTTCTTCTATCTTCTTTCGTTTTTCGTAAAGATCCTCTCAATCCCCTAATTCAATTTTATGTTCTTTTCAATAATTTTAACGTCCTAATCAATCATTTGGACAGATGGTACACCTTGTGAGTTGTGAAAAGGACCTCAAGAGTACGATTTCATTAGTAGCATGGAAAACCGCAGGCGATTTTTGGTCGGTCTGACCCCTGAAAATAGCATATAAATTAACAACTCGGTGGTTTTCCTCCTCCTTTTTATTTTACCCGTCAAAAGAATACTTATTATAAATAATTAAGAGTAAGTTCGTGTGTTATTAGATCTCTTCAATTTTCGAGCTTTATAAAATTTTCTACTAATTATTATTGTTGTTGTTATTGTTAATAATTTATATACGTGAAATGAATAATTTAATCAAATATAGTTTAACTATCATAATGAAAAGTTAAATGTAACAACTAATATGACTTTACATAGCATATACGTTCATACATTCTTATCAATTATATAAAACAAGTCCGGAAATATTTATACAACAAAGCACAGCAATTAGCAGCAGAGATTGTACAGTGAAAAGAATCCAGAGGCAGCAGCCCACAATATCCAGTTTCCACCCCCACAAAACCACCTTTAGAATATTGGTTTGTGTGTCGTATTGCATTGCATGATCAGCTCTCTCTCTCTCTCTGAGCTCTTCATTTCGGTACAAAAATTCCTTATTATTTTGTTCAATGACTTGCCCTACCTCTTGTCGATCACGTAACTACTGTTCTAAGCATGGGACCTGAGCTAAGCTTCCCCTTCCATGCCACGCATTCCAGCAGATAACTATTTGCCAGGTTTTTGTCAAGTAAAGTTTGGAATGGTAATGACTAGGGTGAATCTCAAATCGCAATCATTTTTTGAAATATTTTTAAATAAATATTAATAAATTTAATAATTATTATATTTTTTAAATTACCTATTAAATAAATTATCAAACATACATAATAATTTATAATTTTTTTATATATTTATGTAATTATTCTTTTGACTCAGTTTTGATAACGTTATCACTCATTACAAGAAGTATTTTTTTTCTTAATGGATATCATTGCCAAGGCATGCCATGTTTTATAGTTTTTAACATAAATGTCAAAACTCTCGGCGCAACAGCGAAATTTATAGTGAGTGTTGTTGTTGTTGTAACTTAAATGTCAAAAGCTCCAATATATTAAGGAGACACAAATGATTTTGTTGTCTGGTTGAAAACAAAGTTTTGGATTACAGATTATGAATTACACTTCCATAGATGGTTATTATGTTAATTATAGTTAAAGTAAATACGATTACAAATAATACCCATCTTAAAATATTGAAGAAGAATTAATGATTTGGTTTTTAACAATAATTAGAAAACTGAACTAATTTAGTTCGGTTCGATTTACTTAAATAATTTTTGTTATTAAAAATTGTCCTGTTTATTAACTAGTCCGCTTAGGTTTCATGAATCAGTACTTTTTTTTAAACTATAATAAACTAATTAGTTTTTATTTATCATTTTTAATTAAATTTTAACTTTTTAGATAAGTAAAGATAATCCTCTCTGCCCATTGTCTACGATGGAACGGCACCAACTCCTCCATCCTTAATCAAAGTCTCAAGTTCGAGTATTAGGAATGAAGTCGCTTTAAAACTTGCGAGGGAGAGCTCTGTAGCCCAAAAGGGTCCTACTTGGCTCGAATATGAATTAGTCGGTTGCCCATGTGGTGTCGGATACTGGGTTTTTAACACATACAAAAGATAGTTATTTCTTTTAATTATATTTTAAATTTTTAGTTTTTTCAATATTTACTATATACCGATTTTATAATATTTTAATACCGATTAAATATTTAAAATTTAAACTTCTTATCTTATCGATTTAATTCTGAATTTGAAAATATTACTTTTTAATTGTAAACATGATTTTGAATTACAAAGTATAAGCTACACTTCAATAGAGGGTTATTAAGCTAAGTATAATTAATGTAAACACTAAATAATATCCAAGTTTTAAAATATTGAAGAAATATTAATTATTTTATTTTTTGATAAAAAATGATTTTAAATTGTCAATTATAATTACATATTTACACTTATTATGATTAATATAAACACAATTAACAAACTATACCAAATTTTAAAAAATCTTCTTGAAAAAGGTCAATTCTTCATCCTCAATCGAGATTGAGCGAAGCCTTTAAATTTACAATATTACAATATTTCACCTTTGCCTCTGTTTTTTTAGGGTAGTGTTTTAAAACTTGGATCGGCCATTGAACCGGAGGCCTTATTGGTCACTGGTTCAACCGGTTCAACCACCAGTTGAATCGGTGTGACGTCATAATTATGCAATAATTATATTTAATTATATATAATATTAATAATATTTAAAAAAAAATATACCAAAAAATAAGAAAAAAATTATTGAACTAGCGGTCAGACCGATCCGACCGGTCAATTGACGGTTTTGACAGATTCTCACTGGTTCAATTAGGGACGGATCCAAAAAAATTTTTGAGTGAGGGCAAAATTTCACTGGAAGCAAAAAAAAATTTAATAGGGGCAAAATTTTAATTTTTTAATGAGTTCAAAATTTAAAATAATAATTTTTTCATGTAAAATTTTTAGAATTAGTGGGGGCAAGTGCCTCCATTTACTCCTACTGTAGCTCCGTCTTTGGGTTCAATTAAGAACCAATTTTTAAAGGTAAACTAGATCGAATAGCTGATCGATCACCGGCCAATCGGGTCCAATTTTCAAAAGGGCGAGTGTGAAAGGAAAAAGATGTTCTTTTGTCACTTCTACTCACGGGTCAAATCATCACAAGAAAACGAGGGGACTTCCCCAAAACAAACAGAGTCCTAAAAAGACGTGTAAACTAACTAACAGTGTCAGCTTTGTTCCATTCTTAGTATTTTATAATTGGTTGTTATTTTTGCCTATTTTTAATTTTTTATATTAAAAAAAGTAAAATATGAATTTCTTATTTTTTTTATAAGATCAAAATGAACTTTATTTTATTTTTTATAAGAATAAAAATAAACTCTATTTTACTAATCATAAGAATAGGCCTTAAGAGAGTGCCCAAGCTGCCCTTACTAGGACGACTCTGGTTTCCATTACATATAATGTGATGTTTTCACCTGTTTCTCTCTTTTCCTTCGCTGTTCATCCAACTTGAATATAATATAATGTGACCTTTCTTCCTTTCTTGTTTTTGATTCCAGAAGAAAAGCTTACCACTTGCCAGTTGAACTCGTTTCACTGTCATATAAACGTAAGGTTGTGGGGGTCAGCAACAAACTTAGGAAATGATAAGCTATCACTCTCTTCTAAATTTTTTAATTTTAAAAATAAAATTTTGAGTTTTAATAAAAGAATTATAACTTACCTTAATTTAAAAATAATTGACAAAAAATAAATTAAAACCTATAAAATTTACTTAAATAAACTTCTTAAACGAAAATCTTACACTCCATTGAAGTTATAACACTCGTAAGAGATGACGATAACCTTAAACTTTTTTTTGAAGAACAATCTAGTGAAAATAAAGAGACATTGTTCACACTATTTAATTATGAATATACCGATAATAAAGTCTCTTTTTTGAAGAAGAAGATGATAAACTAATGCACATGCTGAAACGATCTTATTTCAAGCTAGAATTCAGGAAGTTAGTAGTAACACAACCATAAGTTAAGTTTTATTTGCTTCTAAAGAAGTATTACAGACTAATTTGAATTATTGACCACATGATATATGTGTTAAGCGGCCGTTTCATTACAATAGTTTAAGCTGTTATATGAGACTAATTTAATTGATTTTATATATTCACTAACAATATGCTTTTATAAGAGTATAATAAATTCTCATATTTTTCTAAGAGAAGAATGATAATTATATGAAGAATTCTGAATTCTGATGGTTCTACTTGATCAAACGATTCCACATGTTTTGGATTATACATTGTAATTAACCTGTTTCGTCCTCTTCATATCAGTTTTAAAAAAAACAAAAGACAGATAGAAGAAAATTTTTAGATCCTCTTGGCTCTTGCTTAAAGTTTTAATTTCTTTCGAATGATAAAGCCTTCTAAAATTTAGAATAAGATCACTCGTGACCAGGTGCTACTCATGGTTATCCTGGTACCCATTTTCGTTAGTGGGGAGCAACTTTAATGAAAATTCTCAGAACAGTCTGAATCTAACAAACCATATGTACGTTTTTTGCAATGATGAGGAAGGATTTTAGTCAGGAAATATGGTGCACGTAGGACACGTAGAAAAGGTTGAAGAACACCACAAAGTCAAAATGAGCTATAACATGAGGTTATATAGGTTAGCATTCACAAGTCGAAGTTTTAGACACTATTCCATTAACCATGCATATGATAATTACAACCTTTTTCTTAATTCCATAATATACATGGTCCATTTCATAATAATTACACTCCAGCCATAACATTTTTTGTTCCCTTAAAGATCATTCCAGGAGTCCAGCTTATCTATTTGTATCCAAATATGGAGTTATTACAAGATAAAGAACAAATCCCATCACTTTTTTTTTAATGAATAAACATGTGAAGATGTCTAAAAGAGAACACAACTACAAATTTGTACCTATTCAGCCATTTTTGTCTTCACGAAAAATTCCATTTTACGATCATTCGTAGTGGCAAACCTTTAGTATATAGGGTATAAACCCTAAACCCTAACAAATCAAGCACGGGCATAGATAGAATATAGCTCCTTTGTATTATCCGATCTTGTTGAAACTTGCATGTCTTTTTGTCTTATGGACGGAGTTCACATGCCAAAGTCGCTGGCTATAGAGTCCAAGCCACCAACTTCGAAATTATGTCAATTTCCACCGTATTGGAGCATTATAGTCTGCAGGGTCTCAGCAATCATAGCTAACATTCGACATGATTTGTTTTTGGCAGTGAAATGAAATGCAGGCATTAAAGGACACAGATCCCTGTCCTTTCATGTTTTGATCGCTATCACTTTGAATGATTTGTACAATGCTACTACTATTGCTACTACAGGAAGGGATGTCGAACGTATAATAATTCGATTTGTAGTCAGTAGTCAGATTGAAGAATGGCTAAGTAGAAGAACAGATATGCCTCCTGTTTAAGATGTGAATATATATATATATATATATCACATCTTAATTAAAAATGCATGACATAGTAGAACTTCCTTGATTATATATATATATATTCTACTATGACATGCATTTGAGAATAGAAGAACTGATCTTGAAGAAAGGGTCATAAGACAGACAGAGCTACAGGTGTGGACAAAAATCGCATCTGTGCGCTATTCGACAAAATGCCGGAGAGGATAGAAGAGTTGTACCATCTGAAACAATGGTAGTATACAAATTGTAACACTTGAAAACGTGAAATCTGCTTACCTAGATTTTTAGGAGATGCTTGGTTCCAATTGGGTAATGATAATAGGGATGAGAATGAATATAGTGAGAAATGAGAATTTATATAATTTTTATAATTATGATGGTTGGTTAGAACGAAAGAATGATTACTATTATTATTGATAGTGATTGGTTTATTTAAAATATTAAGAAATAAAAGTTTGTTATATTTTTGTTTTACATCAAACTTTAATATATTTTAATTAGTAATATTTAATTGCTGAAAAAGAAAAACATAATTAATTAATTATATTGTAATTAGTTAATTATATTGTAATTAACTATAAGGTAATTAATTAATTATATTGTAATATTATTTTAATTAATTATATTTAATTATAAAAAGACTTAAAAAAAAAGAAGAAGAATTGAATGTCACAAGCATGCTTTGTTATTCAGAAATGATTTTCATTTTTCTCACGCCTGTGACACCGGCTTCATTACGCAGAAATAATTTTCATTCCTCTGTCGTACTTGAAGGGCATGGAGCAATACTTGAAAGTTGGATATCAAAACACTGATGCTATAATGATATCCATCAACCAATTACCCCCTTTTCAATTCCATGCTTATTGAATCTTTCCCAAACCACCCATCATCCCAAGTACCTCTTAGTATTCTTCTATTTTGTAGCAGATGACTTGAAAGCTAAACAACAATGAGCTTGCACGGATGATAGATCGTATGAAACATCTTCATGCATCAGAAACGTTACACAAAGAAACAAAAGAGACGTCCATGACCATGACTTTGCAATAAATAATTGATCAAGTCTGATTCTGGAACAGGTTCGAGATGAAACATTGCTTAGGAAAGCGGTCGGTTTGTCTTAATTCGCAACACTTTGTTCAGGCAGATTCGTTTGCTTGTTCCGTAGGAGTGTGACGAGGATATTCCCTTGCCGTCACTAACAATTCGAGGAGCATTTCAACGTTCAATAATTTTAATTAAGAACAACAATCTAACTAATAGAAAAGTTGTTTCAATATTTTTATATACTCTTTAAAAATATACACAACTTCCTTTAACCAAAATTAGAAGGTTGGTTCATATGCTAGATTAGAATTCGGCCCATCCTAACCCAACTAAACGGATTTAGTCCAAGTTAATTGAGTTTTGAACCAAGTTCAGTTTTTTATAAAAATTTATGGGCTTCAAAATCAAACTTGGGTTCGTAGTAAGCCATCCATCTCAATTAAAAACTCGATTTTATTTTAACTAGAATAAATGACGATGTCATTTTATTATTGTAAATTAAAAATGATATAATTTTATATAATTTTCAAGTCTATCCCGATCTGATCGAGTCTCGGTAGCTCAAATTCTCGTTTTTATTTTCGGGCCTTGGTCTGGGCTTAACTTAGTCCGATGCAATTCTTATCAATCAAGCTAAAATTTTAAGATATTAATTTAAAAACATTTTTATAATTTCTATTTTAAGAAATTAACAACTGCATGGTTTCTCAAGGATGTGAAGTTATTTCGTACTGAAAATTAAAATAGACGTGAGAATGCATCTGTAGAAGTAGTTAATGAAGGGCAGCCCATGGGACGATCGTGGGCTCCTGAGCTAGTGGGCGTTTAGGTTACAAGTCTGAACATGCTTATTTCTTGATCAAAACATGTCTGGTAAAGAGGGTTTGGCTGAGGCTACAGGAAGAAGCAATGTAGGTTGTTTGTTACAAAAGAGGCTGTGGTTTGGTAATAACGTCACACAATCACATTCCTTACGAACTGAATGATGCTTTTGTATAACTAATCCTTGTAATGCGCGTACCTTTATAACTCAGTGATGACAATGTGCATTCCACACCGTGTACAATGTTGAAGGTTATGCTAAGATAGATACTAAAATTAATTTTCGATTCAATTTAAACACATTCCACTTCTATTAAGGTTTTAATAATATATTTATAAATAATAAGATGTCAGGAGACTTGAGATATGGACCGTCTAACTTAAGGAGCTAAGCTTAGCCACATGGTCAAACTTGTATTAAAAGTCTCTTATTACATCATCCTCGACAGATTTATACAAAACTCCTCTTGTCTTCCCTTTTCTCTCAAGTAAAAGGCAATTAAGAAAGTAAGTGGAAAGTTAGGTGATTAGTTGAGTTCTTCTTTTAAATAACGATTTGAAGTGTTTAAATTGAACTATAACGTTTTCAAAACATTCAAACTAGATGCTAAGTAGATGGAACAACTTAATAAGATTAACTTTTCATCAGTTAAATACTACATCGATGCTAATATGACATTATAAATCTCACTATTATATGACAAGTGTGACGTATTGTTTAAAATATATAAATAGGAGCCTCATTATTACATAATAAGTGAGATTTATTGTCGACAATGTATAAAAAGTGGCCTTGTTACCTCGTAGTTGTGAGACCTATTTTTGATTAATTTAAAAAATTAATTATTTGACAGTAAGATCCATTTTTTACTTAAAAATATAAAATAATAACATATCAATATTAATATGATATTTAATTAACAGACAATTTATCTCTTCAAATTTTTTGTTTATTTGAGTCTATTATAAATATTTTGAAAACATTAGTACTGTTCGGTATAAACGCCTCAAAACGTTAAGGGTTAAGTTATATTCTATTATAAACGTTAAGTTTTTAAATACGAAACCTTGACAATTTAGACTACAAATCCATCTAATATTTTATATGTTATTTGAAGAGGTTTAAGAAGCTTCCAACGTAATTAAGTATGGAATCTTGCATACAAGCCTTTGAAGAGTATATTTTCTTTTGTTATATTCTAAACTCTTTCCTTTAATTGTACAATTATCTTTCTCTTTTAAAGAAAGATTCTATTCCGTATTACAGCTAAAAAGTAAAGAGCCTCCTAACCTTTATCACACTGCAATGTAAAAAAGGGAAGTATAAACAATATGACATTGGTGATTAAGGTTTCTGTTTTCACCCGTAAAAGTCAAACCTAGAATCCACGCCTAAGATAAGCGACAAAAGATCTTTGTATGTACATGGACATGCCATACAAGTCTCTATCCCACGTAGAGTTAGGGAAGGCATGGATAGATAAGCCTGGCCTTGTTGACTTCCAGAAAGAAACCGAACCAAAAGGTGAATGAGAATCACTAGTTTCTACAATGCATTTTGCCATTTGCCTGCTTTCTTCGTCTCAGGTTTTGTTTTCTTTAGGCATGTATAGATAAGCCTGGCCTTATTGACTTTTAGAAAGAAACTGAACCAAAAGTGAATTAGAATCAAACGTTTCTACAATGCATTTTCCCATTTGGCTGTTTTCTTCCTGTCGGTTTTGTTTCTTTCCAATCAGTCGAATTGATTGAGAAATAGTTGATTATGAAATAGTTGAATTAGTTTTATATTACTTGCACGTAACACGGAACAACCCTCCCTAGCATAGAAATTTTAACTTAAATAAAAATAAAAAATCTCATGTAAATAACACAATTAGTAGTAATTATTAATTACTAAATTAGTTAATTACTGCCTTAAGTAAACACAGTCCAAAAGTTTGTTATGTCTTTAAGACTTGGCCAAAACCTGAGACATGCTCAAGTGTCACGTAGCCCACAACTTTAGAAAATTTAGTTTAATTAGCTGCTGTCTTAATTAATTCTTATCTGTAGATCACCTTCCAGCATCTTCCAATAATAATTGTCACGTCAGCAATTAAACGCCAACGCTCACTCTTTGAAACGGTCAAATACGCATGCTTGCTGATTGGAGAATCACTTGGAGTTTCCGAGCGTGGAAATAGTGCAAAGCAATAGAAAGAAAAGGTGATATATTATGAGAAAAATGATAGTTTATTTTCCAAATTTATTTTTCAGAAATTTTCAGATTTAAATTAAAATTATTTATATTAAATATCACATATTAATTAAATACTATATATTATTTTAAATAATTGAATTGAGTTATTTATTTATTTTTTATGTGGTTAATTCATTAACAACTTATTTACTAATTACAATTAAAGTTGACTATTATTAGATTTTTTTAAATTTTACGTATCAACAAGAATTTTATTGAAAGTTGCCTAGCGTATTAATTTATTAATATGCTATCACATGTTTTTATAAAAGTTTAGGAAAAATAATTTTTTAAATTTGGAAGTATACTTTTAAAAAATTTAAAAGAATAATTTTTTTAAAAATTACATAAATTATAAAGTATGTCTATATTTTTTACACCGGTTTTTAAATAATTAAGAAAGTGATAATTTAAATGACACATAAGCAATTAATTAAAAATTATAAAGTAGAGAGCAATAGTGGAGTTGGTGGCGTCTTTAGATAAGTACAAAAGGCCAACGTTCCTTTTATTTCTTTATATCTAAACAGTTTCTAGCTTCTTCGTTTCTCCGCCGAAACCCTCTTTCAGTTCTCAAAGTTTCGATCGGTAAACCCTCTCCAATTTTTTTCTTTCGGCAACAATGAGTGACCCCAAGTACGCTTATCCTTACCCTGCTCAAGGTA
>JANITX010000212.1:5785189-5798627 GCA_027564395.1 Erythroxylum ulei | reverse complement strand
ACATGACATTATAAATATCACATATTAATTAATAACTATATATTATTTTAAATAATTGAATTAAGTTATTTTTTTATATGATTCATTCATAAACAACTTATTTACTAGTTACATATAAAGCTGAATATTACTTAATTTTTCTAAATTTTGCTTATCAACAAAAATTTTAATGTATTATTGTGTTGTCATTATATTAAATTATTAATATGCGTATCACATGTTTTTACGAAAAATTAAGAAAAATAATTTTTCAAATTTGGAAGTATACTTTATTAAGAGAAGTCAAAAGATTAATTTTTTAAAAATACATAAATTATAAAATATGTCTATACTTTTTATACTAGTTTTTAAATAATTAAGAAAGTAATAATTTAAATGACACATAAGCAATTAATTAATAATTATAAAATAAAGAGCTTTTTTTTCTTTTCTCTAATACAAAATAACGTATATGTCGGTGACAGGGTTGGCCTTGGGTAAGGATAAGGTGGGCATCTGCCCGAAACCTATCTTTATAAATGATAAAATAGAGTTTATTTTTATCCTTATAAAAATAAAATAAAAAAATAAGTTTTATTCTTGCCTGAAAAATAAAAAAAAACCTATATCTTATTTATTTTTATTCTATATAAAGGCGTAAAAATAAGAAAAATATTAACTTTTTTCCTTTAGTCGGCCTGGTGGGCGAATCTTTTTTTTATATATATCATAAGAAAACTTGTACACATATTAAGCTGTTAAGCAGAGAAAGAAAACCCTAGCTATATCATCGACGAGGATATTAAAACAACTCCCAGGTAGGTATGGATACTAATGAATACCAAGGTCTAAAGATCGGTTATGATTTGCTAGCCAATTCGTAGCTCGATTAGCCTCCCGATATATATATCTAACTTTTTCAGTTCAATCGCAGTTGAAAAGTTATTGGATCCCTAAAATTAAATTAGAGTGATGCCGGGCGGTTGAGAGGTTGGTGGGCGAATCTTTGTGAATGTATATGACAAATCGTTGCTGGAGACCAGATGGTGGGGCTTGGGCAACTTTTCGCATGAAGCGAGAGTCTGTTTTTTTTTTGGTCAAATGTAGTGAGAATGTTGGCATGTAGTGAGAGTCATTTATTCAACGCGTATGGCAACTTATCTGCTTTCTTTGTATCGGCTATCGGGACCAAATCTTCTGTACCCACTATCTAAGATCAATCCTGTGCCACTTAAGTATGACCATAAATTTTATTGAAACTCAGCAAAATTAGTGGTTGTGCTTGAGTGACACAGGTTAATCTTGGGTAGTGGATACAGAAGATTTCACTCCCTTAGTATCGGTTTTTGTTTTCGTTCGTTTTCTGTAGATCACCTTCGAAGAATAAATTGTCTCGTAAGTCGTAATGCCATCTCTTTGAAACGGTCACATGCTTGCTTGGTTGTTGGAGAATCACTGGGAGCGCCCATATCAATTTCCAAGCGTGGAAATAGTGAAAGCAAAAGAAAGAAAAGGTAAAATATTACGAGAAAAAGGAAAGTTTATTTTCCAAATTTATTTTTCAATACAATAGACATGAATTTATCAGATTTAAATTAAAATTATTTATATTAAAAAATAATAAACATGAAATTATAAATATCACATGTTAATTAATTACTATATATTATTTTAAATAATTGAATTAAGTTATTTTTTATGTATGATTCGTTCGTAAACAATTTATTTATTAGTTACAGATAAAATTGAGTATTACTTAACTTTTCTAAATTTTACATATCAGCAAAAATTTTACTGAATTATTGTTGTTGTCATTATATTAAATTATTAATATGTGTATCACATGTTTTTACAAAAATTTAAGAAAAGTAATTTTTTTAAATTTGGAAGTATACTTTTTTTTAAAATCAAAAGATTAATTTTTTAAAAAATTACACAAATTATAAAATATGTCTATATTTTTTACACTAGTTTTTAAATAATTAAGAATGTGATAATTTAAATGACAAATAAGCAATTAATTAATAATTAAAAATAAAGAGCTTTTTTTCTTTTTTCTAATACAAAATAACATATATGTCAGGGCTAACCTTAATTAAGGGCAAGGTGGGCACCTCCTCAGAGCCTATTTTTATAAATAATAAAATAAAACCTATTTTAATCTTTATAATAAAATGAAACAAAATAAGACTTATCCTTCACCTGAAAAATTTAAAAAATCTATGTTTTATTTATTTTTATTCTTATAAAGACCTAAAATAAGCAAAAAATATAACTTTTTTTACTTTAATCAAGGCGTATAAAATATTTAAAAACGGCCTGGTCGGCGATATAAGCTATCTTCTTGTATGTAGTAGTAAAGACACGTTATTTTCTGGAGAAAAACCTGCATGTGGTGAGGTGGGCAACTTTTCGCGTCACCATCAACACTAGTTCTCTTCACTTCCTGCACTTTGTACTCTTTGACCATGAAAGCCCTAATATTCCTTTTATCTCTTCATATCTATATAGTTTCTGGCTTCTTAGTCTCTCCTCCAAAACCTATTTCAGCTCTCAAAGTTTCGATCTGTAAATCCTCTCCAGTTTTTTTCTTTCGGCAACAATGAGTGACCCCCAGTACGCTTATCCTAACGCAGCTCAAGGTACCTTTGTTACAGTGGGTGACGAGCCCAACTACACTCATCCTTACCCTACTCAAGGTATCGTTGTTATCTTTTATCTTTTTGCCAAAATTCTGTTTTTTTGTTCTTTTTAATGAGGTTGGCTGGTGGAAGTATGATTGTGTATGATCTTGTACTAAATCACGCACAAGTTATGGAATATATTACTTTTCTATGGTAAAGTTTCTATTTTTGATGTAGGTTTTGTCTAGTTTGGTCGTTCCAAGAATGTAGTGGTGATTTCTTGTTTTATGTATGAAAAGTTCTGGCTATTTCTGTTTGGCCCTTTCCAAGTTGCTTCAGAATTATACTTCTTGTAGCCACTGGTGTTTGATTTGTTTATCTGTGCTTTTGTTCACAGGTTACCATCAAGCCCCTCCGGTGATGGCTCCTCCACAATATGCTGCTCCTCCTCCTAGGACAGAGCCTGGTTTTCTTGAAGGATGGTAATTTCAAAACTTGTCTTCATCTTTTTCTTCTGCGACTCTCTTACTCTGTCCCTCCTGAATTCGTAATTTTAGAAGGATGATTCTTAGTTCATTTATATGCCTTGCCTACTAATTTTTGTACGACTTTTCTGGGTTGCAGTCTTGCTGTCCTGCGTTGTTGCTGTCTGATCAATGAATACTGCTGTGATCCGTCGACCACTTTCATTGGCTGATAAAAAGCCGTAACATCTCCAAAAAAGAATAGATAAAAAGAAGCCACATCATGTTATATGGAATACATAAAAAGAAGCCACATCATGTTATATGTTTTGTGTAATGGATTGAAGTTCAAAGTTGCATTCTCTTGATGATATATGTTTCTGTGATGGTTGTCTTCCAAGTACTTGAATTAATGGTTTAGATGTGTTAACTTTCGGCTATTGCTTTTTGCATTGAAAGGATGCTTATATTCAAGGACATTGATGAATGCTAAATTTGTTTAGGAAGTTGACTCAACATAGAAACTTGAGTAAGCTTAACTCCATAGAGATTTTGTTTAATAATCAAAATCTCTATGGCTGAGAAAAAGGGTTTAGTGTGGAAGCAACGAATGAATTTTTGAGCTCCGATACGACAGGAAAGCTGTGGCCTGGGGCTATTATCTTAAATTATGGGTTTCTCATTTTGCCACAAAGGGATTTGAATTTTAGATAATTAACGTAAATAATTGGCATTCTTGAACATCTTAATTTAGTCAAATTGGTGGAAGAGCTTTAATTAGCACTCTAAAAAATTTAATGTTAAAATTGTCTTATGAGTTGATTAAGATCCTCTCAAAAATCTCTTTTCATGTGAACATTGTAAGGTTAGGTTATTAATCAATGTTTTAAATATTGACTGAAAAATTAAAATATGTTAAATAGTAAAATAAAATAAAATTTTATTTTTACTTACCGAAAGTTTTAACATTCACGAGACGTACCTCTCACCGCACCCCCAGGTCGAACATGTTTGGCTTCAACCACATCAAAGAGAGGAAATTCAAAGTCTTGCAAGAGAGGATTAACTTCAAGGCTCTCATCAACAGTAGCAGATGCCAGGAGAGAGAGTGTGAATGCGAGTCAGTGTCTGGGAGAGGAATTGAGTCAATTGACCCATCGTGTGTTGGTACGCTGAGTGAGAAAGAAGGGGACCCGCGAGGGCAGGGGTGGGATTTCGGGAAATGACTGGGGACATAACGGGAACGAGGAGTGCCCCAAGGGTCATCATTTTAATTATTTTTATGATTGTTATAATTAATATTATCTAAATCTAAATAATTTTATGATTATTATAATTAATATCTTAATTATTAACTACCTTTAAATGACTTGAGAATGAGATTAAAAATTATTATTCAAAAAATTAATGTAGACTTAATTATTTAAATTATTTTTTTAAGTTATTAATTTATCAAACAATTTATTAAAAAATAAACCAAAAATCGCATTTCCTGGAATTATCACTTCTAGTGATCAGGTTAATAGAAAAATTAGCACACCAATCAGGAAAAAAAAATGGTAAATATAACTTAACCCTTTTAGATATGGAGAACAAGTTTATTGTTTCACTTAGCCTCAGTTCATCTGTTTATATTTACATCTTACGAAAGATACAAAGTAAAATCTTGATTCATATTCATAATTACCTCTGGATTTCCCTCTTCTTGTGTTGAAATCCCACGATCAGTGGGATTGAAGAACTCATCTATCTCTGCTTCCCTGTTCCAACACACACAAAAAACAAAAACAATCATCACCCACAGCTGTAAAATGAAGCCTCAAAATGGTTTTTGACATTAGTCTCCAAGTTTCATGGAACAGGATGCAACACAAATTCAGGATTTCTGAACACGTGAATAGTTCCTGTGTTCTAAAGAAAGGACATTTATACACATTCCTGTGGCAGATAAGAGAGTTCTGAAAGCAAGAATACACTAACAAACATCCTGTAAGATCAAACAGCAAAATGTTACCTCAGGAATAAATTCATAGAATTATCGATCAAAACCTTTTAATCTGTTTAAGAAATG
This sequence comes from Erythroxylum ulei, assembly GCA_027564395.1. Taxonomy (NCBI): domain Eukaryota; kingdom Viridiplantae; phylum Streptophyta; class Magnoliopsida; order Malpighiales; family Erythroxylaceae; genus Erythroxylum; species Erythroxylum ulei. The sequence continues at coordinate 5,793,489 of JANITX010000212.1, read as the reverse complement.
AGTTTTAGCCGTCCTGAAAACGTAAAATTTATAATCACATTCACCTTCATAAACATATTGTTTCAGCCATAGCAGGTTTTGATCCTTGAGTATGCTGCAACAGGACTAGCTAATACCTTTCGTGTACCTGGAGCAGAGATCTTTTGGTGCTCAGTTTTTGTACTTCATAGTTTCTTTGTCAAACCCAATTGTCGGAAACTGCTTGGCATACTCTTCGACATCGTGGCGGAGTTTTGCAATCTCGGATTGGAAGTGAGGTGATTGCATAGAAGCCACAAAGTCTTTCAGTTTAGTGCCTGGTTCATAGAAAATACAACCCTGAGGTTAGCGTAGATCATTGCTAACAACTACAATCAATCACAACAATATCCAAGTAAAATGAGAGCTGTCATAATGCATAAAGTTTTGAAGGATGAATCTTAAGCTAGCCAAGTCAGCGAGACCAACCTTTGGTTTCAGTCTTAATCTTCACAGCCAACTTCACGGCAGCATCAAAGAATTCTGCCACCTTAGCAAAGTCCTCCTCCACAAACCCCCTAGAAGTAAGAGCAGGAGTTCCTGAAAATCGATGGTGTTATATCAATAAAACTCAGAAAATATAGTTAAAGAGCGAATATGCTGCAGACAGTAATCCTTTACCCATCCTGATGCCTCCAGGAACCATGGCAGATACATCTCCAGGAACAGTGTTTTTGTTTGCAGCAATGTGAACAGCTTCCAGCACCTTCTCTACTCGGGACCCGTCAATGCCCTGTGGAAAGAAAGTAATTGGTGACTGAACCATTTACCTTTTATAACTAGAATAAATAAAACTGACATAGGTGAGATGAAAATAATATATCAGATCTGCTGGAACACATACAACTGCTTAAGCAATATCTTCCCACTTGACTCAATGCTCAAACAATGTCTTTCAAGTGCTAAAACTACAGACAAGATATTCCAGCTACCTTGTTCTTCAAATTCACCAAAACTAAATGGTTCTCAGTTCCGCCTGAAACAAGTTCATAGCCATTCCCAACTAAAGTCTGCAAAAATCAACACAAACTCGATTGATCAAAACAGTGAAAGAAATATTGAGTTTCACGCTGATGAATTATGTAAAATCATTCAAACTTCTCAATAGTGTGAATAAGCGGGAGTATGTGGTCGTGAGGTAATTTTACAACAGAAATTAGCTTCTTTTTGTTAGACACCTTCGCCAATTTTGCACAATTACTGAGAACTTGCTCTTGATAGGCCTTGTACTCTGGAGTGGTGGCCTGCAAGAATAGGATAGGAACATGTAAATAGAAGATTGAAATAGAAGACAACAGTAACAGTGATATGCTGTACACAATTCGTGATGTGCATTAAAGAAGGGATAGAGATGGAGAACATAGTTCCGAATTACTTTGCCATTAAAAAACCATAGCAATGAACAGGAGAAAGGGAGTATCTTATACGATTATTCACCTGTTTCAATGCAACTGCCAAACCAGAAATTGTGTGATTGTGTGGTCCACCTTGAAGTCCAGGAAAAACAGATTGATTGATCTTATCTTCATAATCGTACAACACCTATTATAAAACCAAAGATAACTCGTGTCAGTTACATATAACATCAGAAAATTGAGCATAAATGAATCAGAAGATGGAAGAGTTTGCCATGTAACTCCATATATAGTCATGCAATTGAAATTTCATTCCGAAAAGATACCTCCTGGCCTTGTTTGTTAATCCCTTTAGCCCCTTTTCTATAGAATATCATGGCTCCACGAGGACCACGGAGTGACTTGTGGGTAGTGGTGGTCACTATGTCAGCATACTCAAAGGGTGATGGAATAGCATCAGCTGCAACCAACCCACTAATGTGTGCCATATCTGCCAACATTATTGCTTTTTGTTTGTCACAGACCTGATAAACATTAAATGGAATAACTAAGAGGCGTAAACCACATAAGATCAGAATAAGAGGAAAAAAAATAGATGATGTGTGAGTAGAATACCTTGCGAATACGTGCATAATCATACAGACGTGCGTAAGCACTAGCACCAGCAATTATAATCTTCGGTCGGAAAAGAATGGCACTTTTTTCAAGCTGCATTTTGTTGCAGTTCATGTCAGAAGTTCCTTTCCGTTGAACATTCAAAAAATATGAATATGAACACAATTCTGCGTGGCACAAGGATGAATACGCTCTATGCTATGTAATTCAGCAGTTATAGGCAATGTAGACGTGTTTACAACAATGCGTTTATGATTTGTTTGCATAAGAAGTTTAGAACTGGGGGATGAGATTGTTAAAGCACCAAGCCAAATAATTATTTATGAGTCTAGTATATGTACCTACTGTTTCAAGTGCTCAGAATTAGTTATAGATGGAAAAGCATTTCAAGGCAAAAAGCTACCGCCAAGAGTATAATAGCCTACTAATTTACAGCAATATAATTCCATAATAAGCTATCTGCTAATAGGAAAAATGATTATGTTAGACTGGGAAATCATATTACTGGTACTAGAAATACACTACCTGATCATAGTCAATATAACCAGTGCTCTCATTCAATCGGTACGGCATAGTCTCAAAAAAAATCGAAACTGCAGATATCTTCTTTGTGTCTGTCTGTAGAGTAGAAAAAGCCACACAAGTTACATATTGCTTCTCAGGTAATCAGAAAGTAGCGTGGCAGTTAGTGATACAAATCGATATTTTAGAAAGTGTCAATACATTCACTAGTCACAACATCACAAATCCGTACAGGTATGTTAATCCTAACTTGAGAGGAAAAAGTATAGCCCAGAGCATCAAGACAAGAACTCAGAGGGTAAATAAAATGTGCTAATTGCAACAAGAGAAGTTAAAAAGAAAAACAGCCCAGCAAAGCAGAGAATTAATAGTTAGACACAGTTGTGTTTTTTTAGGTGATGATAGAGACAACACACAGGTATAAAAGAAAACTGTAAGGAGGTCAGTCACCTGATAGCCATGAGAAAGGTGCCCACCGTGTGGAAGATCAAGTGCCATAATTCTCTCATGTGGCTTTAGCAAAGCAGTGTACACTTGGAAGTTAGCTGGAGATCCAGATAGAGACTGTACATTGACTGCAACATAAAAGGATTAAATCATTATTCTCAGAAGCTGCCAAGACATATCATACTAACACTCAGCTCGCAGTCATTCCTTACTTCAACATGTAAACACCCTTCTTTCCATACATTGTAGTAATAAATAGCAGTTCAGAAAATGAACTTGACAAAAGAAAAAGATAAAGATGATACAGAAGAAAACATCAGCTGGGATTTCTGTTTTTCTTTGAAAAGTGCCGGGATTTCTGTTTCCAAACATAAATGAGATCTTTACCTCCCCATTTTGCAGGATCCAATCGAAATGCTTCCAATGCACGCTTCTGACACAAAGATTCTGCCATGTCAATGTACCTGAAAATTAAAGTCCACAATTCTCAGCACAATGAGCAATCATATGGAAGTCACAAGAACCAAATATGCAGGTTTGGTCCATAAGAGAACACTAAAAAATGGCATTGACAGTCAATTATTACTATATGCTCATGGGAAAGAATAATTAGAGACTAATAATGGCAAAAATACTCGTTGCCTCCATAGTATCTAGCACCAGGGTATCCTTCGCTGTATTTGTTCGTCATGACTGATCCAACAGCTTGCATGACTGAGACAGACGTGAAGTTCTCAGAGGGTATAAGTTCAAGCCCCTTCAAATTAAAAAAAAGGACAAAAATCAGACATCATATCTGAATTAACGAGTGGCTGTAACGTTCAATACTTAACAATTCACATTAACCTTTAATACACGCATCTTGAACAAATGTGATGTTGAGTATGAATTTTATTTTTTATGTTATCCATGTTAGATATTTTAGTTGTGATTATAACAAGGATCATATTGGGATGTTACCATATATAGGAGGAATCAAATAGCATAAGATTTAGAGTAAGATGAAAGAAAATGATAATGAAAGGTCACACCTGTTAAACTCATCAGGTATGTCCTTTTATTATCATAAGAAAACCTAATTAAGCAGGGTCAAATAGTTAGGATGACATTCCTATTAATAACAAACCATCAAAAAGCCAATAAGACCTTTGAAGACCTAAATGCACCAAAGATCAAACATTTGATATCTTCTTTGGACATCTACTGGAAATTTTACATGAAATATCACTCCAATCAACTACTTTAGTTACTATGCATGGTTGGTATAATTATATATAACAGAGAAAAATAGAGAAGGATTGAAAGAATCACAGAGAGGTACGGTTACAGACCTTCCATTGACGTGCTTTCTCAAGCTCAATAATGTCAGCAATCTCTGGATCCACTGCCTCCAACGGTGCATTAAGCTGCTTAGGCCACTGCAAGTGAAAAACCAATCAGCAATCAGATGAACTCTAGTTTTATAATGGAAAAATTAAAGAAAGCAAAAAGGTGGTCACTGGGATAAGCGTCAATTACTGAAACAAGAAAAAGAGATTCTCCGTGATATTGAAGGGCGGATCTTAATTTATATAAGTTAATAACTTGGATTTGTGATAATTAAAAAAAAAAACGTATGCTTGTGGTAAGGAGGATACGTCACAGAAAATCTCTTAATCTTTATTAATAACGTAAATAAGAGAGTGGATGAATTATATAAGCTTACTGAAACCCCAGATTTCTCCTTCTCGTACACTGCTTCATCAGGCAAGGAAGACTGCAAAAACCATACAACAAACTTAAAAGCGATAACTATAAAAACCCATTTCTAGTAAATGGTTTTTCTCACTTTGGCACATTAAAACTAAAAGAAATGTAAAGAAAAAATGCAAACTTTTAATAGTCGGAAACGAAAACAATACTCAACAGAACAGACTCATAAAACAGAAAAGACACAATAGGCAAAGGCAAAGAACCTTGTAATAGAGAGAGGTGGCACGGAAAAGGGGCCGAGCGGGCAAGTCGAAGGAAGAGGAGAGACGACGAAGCGCCATCGCCATTGCCATTTGTGGTCTCTAACACTGACTGAGATTACCACTCCGTGTATAGAGAGCAAAGAGGATGGGATTTTGGTGGCTGAAGAAAATTTTTGATTTTCAGTTTATTCCACGTCAGAGGTTGGTGATGTGGCGCTATCCCATACAACAACCTTGTCCTTAGTTGGGTCTTGTAGGGCCCCACCATAGTTCCACCAACAATTATCAAATTTCTCATTCTAAATATATACACACAAAAAAGGGAAGAAGAGCCAAAATGGTGTATTGGTAAAATAATATATAGTCTAGAATAAAATGTTTATTATTTAAAATTTTAAAATTAGATATACCTTAAATTCATCATCAATAATATTAATATCAAAACTACACAATAATATTTTTCAAAAAAACTACACAATAATATCAAAATTATACAAAAATATTTAAAATTTGTTAAATGATATATTTAATATAATTTGATATGACTTTGTACACCTTAAATTCATTACTAATAATTTAAATATAAATTTGAAAGAATTATAATTTTTAAAAATAAATAACAATAATTAATAATAGTTTTATAAATTTCTAAAAAATTTCATCTTTTTTGTTTGTTAAATGAGATTGTTACACTTATTTCTCGTACGAATACACAATTATGTTAAATTTATATTATAATTGTTATTTAGTTAATTTAGAATTGGCTAATATGAAGTAATACCTGATAAGAGTTCTATTGAAATGTACCATTTCGCTGAGGTTTGATAGTAAACAATTTTAACTCTATTTAGTATTATTTAATAAAGAGACTATTTACTAAATAGAGATAATTTTATCTCTATTTAGTATTATTTAATAAAGAGATTATTTTTTTGATATACAAAATTTTCAGCAATTAATCTTTTAAAAAGAACTCGTATGAATACAAATAATCACGTTCGAAAATAAACTTGAAAATTGTGTGATGTGATAACCTGCAAAAGATAACAAAAAACAGAGAAGACGATGAAGTTGATTTCTATATGCCAGACTTTTTAACAGTAAAAGAGGCTGAAGATGTTAAAGGAAACGCGAAATATAAAATCTTGTTTTAAAATTACACAAAAGCAGAAAACCTATTTTAAAAACACACGGAAATGATATATTTTAGTTTTCGTAAATTTACTGCAGTTTTCTTATTTTTAAAATGAAAAATCGCAAAATCCTCAACCAAATAAGTTTTAACCGGGTGTTTCTTTTTTCTTAAAAGCAACTACAAAAATATTTTAAAAAAACAAAACCAAACAGTTACTAAATTTTCTTACGCAGAAATATTATAGCTGTAAGCATTGGTGATGTCGTGAGTTGTGACTAAAACCAGCCGAGAAAAGGCTATCTAGAGTACCCTCAAATCTTATGTAACTCTTACTTTGTACATACTCTGTAATTATTGTATTTGAACCATTCATTTATATGAGATACATAAAAATAAATGGTTCAGATATAATAGGCACAGAGTAAGTACAGAGGATCACATCCTATCCACAGCTCCACATTTCTTAGGAGTTGAAATTTTCTGGCCCTCTTTTTCTAATCCTATCCTGACCCTTTTTAATTTAACCACCTATTTATATAGATCTCCCCTAAATAAATGACTTGAATTAAAAAGAGACAGAATAGAATTAGAGCAGGAGGCAAGAGAATCTGGTCCCATTTCTTAGCCACAGTGACTAAAACCAGCCGAGCAAAGGCTATCCACAGCTCCACGTTTCTTAGCCACAGACTGTTTCTAACCTGATAGGATCATAGGATATTACAGTTGTATCATTTGGGCATCGAAAATTATGAAACGGCGTCATTTTTGACTAACTTTTTTTTCAATTATTTTTGTTATAATTTTATCTTTCATCGTTTTATATCAAAAGCTTTGGGATTTGTTGCCGAGAATTGGGCCACGATATCCATATGATCAGTGAGCCCAAGATAAGTTTCCTTTGTGGGGTTTCATTGGCATTTTTTGGGCTAAAAGAGGTTGAGCCTAAAATAACATGCATTGCACCCAAGTTATCCAATTATTTTAAAATTAAAATCAAAACAATATTAATTTATTTTAAATTTTTTATTTAATCTGTTAACTTTAGACTAAATTAAAAAAAATAAAATTCTTATTATAGAGATCTTACTCCATTTAATTCTGCCCAATTAATAAAACGTCAACATTTTTGCTTAAATTTTAAACGATCCAGTTACTTCAAACTCACGGACATAATAAATTTCAAAACAAAATCTTAGTCAAGTCAATTGGAGGAAAAAAAAAATCATCACAAAAATTACCTGGCTGAAGAGGTGAGCCAAACAACTATAATAATAGCCAAAAAAAAAAAAAATAGCACTTGCAGATAAATGTTAGAGAAAAGATAATAACATGAAAAGCAAGGGAGAGGCGAGAGCTTGTCGTAGGGATATTTTGGTCCTCAATGCATATTTTTTATTTTGATATGCGGTTAAGGAAAATATCTTTACCTATTTTCAAGTTTTAGGAATAATTAAATGTATAGTTATTCTATTTTTTTTTCTAACCATAAAGAAATAAGTACTAATTGATAGAATACTTATTTTATTAAACCAAAAGGCTATAAAGGTAAATCTTAATTAAGGGACGGTAGAGTATAGTTAACATAAAAAGGTAACATCAATTCAATGTCTGCATTGAAATTATTAAGATGTCGTAGTGTTTCATACGAGAAAACTACGAAAACAAAAGATATTTTTGAACCCATAATATGTTTCATAAGTTATATGAACTCGGAACAATCCATAGTAACTCTTCATTAACATATCCTTAATACTACGATATCTCATAATCATTATTAAAAGAAATAAGAAATTTAGGAAATGTCTATAGGTTTGAAATCACAATTATTTTATACATTTAGCTTTTTTTACTGCTAATTTTAAAGATTAGGACTCGTTTAAATTATTTTTAAATAATATTATTTTAGTTAAAATTTTATTTTTAATCAAAATAACAACATATTAAAAATGAGTCGAATAATTCATATTATTGGCATTAAGTTTTGGACTGATTCATAAACTTGAATTATATCATAAAATTAGTCAATTGTTTGTAACTTAAATTGTACTCAATAGAAAATATCATATTTTAAAAAATAGTTTCTTTATTAGTTAAAAATAAAATAGTGTATTATTATATTTCTTCAAACTCTACAACTAAGCAAAATTTTTGTTATTGTTGTAGAATTACCGTGCCTGAGTTTTATCTTAAGAATTATAAGGAGAGGATCAGATCTTCTATTCTATAATATCTATTATATTAAATTTTGTCCAC
>JANITX010000212.1:5764435-5785089 GCA_027564395.1 Erythroxylum ulei | reverse complement strand
GGATCAGATATTCTGTTATATAATATCTATTATATTAAATTTTGTCCACACGTTTGTGTTAACTCTCTTTCTTTATATATATATATATATATGAAATTTAATATAATAAAGCAACTGGAATAGAATATTTGATGTGTGTTACTAGGCAGCGCATCATAGCATACAAGTAGCTATAAATACATTGAATCCAATGTCACGTAAAGAGGGCACATACTTAAAAGGAGTGTGTATTCGCTGAGCTATATATGGCTAGGCACGGCATCATAGCTTACAAGTAGCTATAAATACATTGAATCCAATGTCACGTAAAGAGGGCACACACAACGGTAGATTAAATTCACCCTTTCGTATGTAGGCCATAAACCTTTGTATAGCAATGAATTGAATGGAATCAATGAGCCTACGGAACTTTAAACACAGTCCTTCCTAACAAGACAAAAGAAAAGCCAGTCTGCAAGGTGACCAAAAGGGATTTTTAAATTAGTTGCAATTCAAATATTAATTTAATAAATTTAATTAAATATTAATTTAAATATTTAAATTTGATTAATTTTAAATCAATTAATTATGATGTATTTTTAAATTAAAATTATATTGATGTAAAATTAATTAATTAAATTTATTTAACACTTAGAATTGAAGTTAAATATTTTTTTAATTCAAACTCTCTATTATCAATCGTAGTAAAAATAAGAAACTTACTACCCTTTACTATCAGCAATATAAAGAAGACATCGATGATTGAAACAATAAGTCATACGTAAAACAAAATTAGCGGATTAGATGGTTGCCTTAAACTTGTAAATGAAGGTTTTAGAATTGGATGATGGTGACTTTCAAATGAAGTCAAGAACTTTCAAGTTTTAGCAACCAAAGAAGCCGAAGGATAAGTTTCCAACCCTCTTAATCCCATTCGTCTAATCATCTCTTACTTTTCTAATCATGTATTAAGAATTGGATTGAAATACATGTTTTAAAAATTGGATTGAAAGTTAAACTAGTAAAATAAGAAAATTAAAATTTGAAAAGTTCAACTAATATTGAGCTGACATAAAACTGATTAAAAATTACATAATTTAAAAAATATCAAAGAAGATTATCTTTATCCTTAAAAAATTTAAAGACGAGTTAAAAAAGGAGATTGTTAAATAAAAATTAGTAAGTTTATTTTGATTTATAAAAATTTATTAGTTTACAAAAATTAATTAATTAACTTGTTAATTTTTAACAACGAAGATTATTAAACTTAATCAAATTAAAAAGTTAAATTAAAAATTTAGCTGATTTATATTTTTTATTGTTAAACGGACAAAACTGATTTAATTTTTAAAATATTAATTAAAACTGAGAAAAAAGATAAAAGAATAGAGGTAACATTAGATATTGTAATCTAATAAAATATTTGTTTTTTCCGCTTGCAAACAAAAAAGGAATTCAAAAGAGAAAAGAAAAAAGATGAAGATGGTGATGGAGACACAGAATCTTGAGAGTAAGAGTGAAGTCTATGTAGTGCAAAGCTCTTATCTTTTTCCCACACAAATCCACGAAGAAACACGACAATAACCCTAGTCCCCACAAATTTGGATGGGTTCTCGAATTTTCTTTTCTTTCGTGTTCCGTCCCTGTCCTTCCCAAAAATTTCTAGGTTGTCACTCAATTGTCAAGGTATCAGAATCACAAGGCACAAAGTTTTTAAGGTTAAAGAAACCCCGAACTTGTAATTTAATTATTTTTCATAAAGATTAATTTTTAGAATTATTAAAAAATTCTTATAATTTTTAATTTTCATAAAATATGATAAAAACGAGCGTAAAATAAACAGTACATGTATATTAATTAAATGTTACCAACATAACAACTCAATTTAATTATTAAAATTGATTATAATCAATTAAACTATAATAAAATTAAGAAATTTTATGGTTGAATTTAATTGTTATTTTAATAATATTTGATTCATATATATACATTATTAGTATTTTTCTATAATTTTCTAATGCAAGTCCAATAAAAATATTTTTATGAATATTTGAAAATAAAAATTATGGAAAATTTTATAAATTATTTTCAATTGAATTAATTAACAAATTTTGCCTTTTATACAATTTTTAATATTATAATAGACAAATAATTTCTAAATTAGGTGACAAAACATACTTTTTAAATAAATGTTGATATTTTAGATTTTGAATAGAAAGAGTCTTTCGAGATCATTTGAATTAAAATCGTCATTTAAATATATTTATATGATTACTGAATTTATTCCTAGTTTACTAAATTAGTGGTAAGTTGAAAAGTGTTAATTACTATTTATTTTACAATAAAAACACTAATTAAGTTATTAGAAGATGTTTACTTTTAACCCTTATAATTATCACGTAGGAAGTCCAACTCAATGTCCTTTTTGTCTTTTTTAGTTGTAAGCCTTAAACAAGGCTTTCGAACTAATGACTTGACTTTTCAGGATAGGTGTATTGGGAAAGATCCTACAAAACCATTTAAAATTGTAAGATTGTCATATCTTCAGGATTTCTTAGTAAAGACTCCTACCTTAACTAGAGACAAGAAGAGCCGAATTTTGTAACTTATCAGGTACTAGAAGATCTGAACACTATTATGCATATCATTTGATTATATTATATTTTTTATCTATTTATGTATTTATTATAATTTTATTTACATAATAATTTATCGTGTCAGTTTTACTTATTTACTCTGTATCTTATATCACTTGTTTATTGTCATATCTGCATGTGGGTCTACTGTAAATAGCTTATTTATTATATAAAGATAACGTTGTGTACTATCAGACCTTCTTAAATCCCGCTTTATTATGAAATTTTTGAGTGAGTGTGATGATAACGTAGAAGAGTCATGTGTTACTTATTATTTTCATGGTTTACATATATTCTCTAAGATTTTAATTTATCATATCACATCACAAGGCCAAAACCATTGGCTTGGTGGTTGGTGTTGTCTCGCTTCACCCTTTCACTAAGGTTGCTTTTATCCGAGGCTAGCCAAATTAATAGTCAATTTTGTCATTACTTACAAGACCCACCTCCACTACTACATATACATGTGCACGTCTTTTTCTCGTTGATGTGGTATTTTAGAAGCTATATTTAAATATTTTTCATAATTAATTAATCTTTTCAATATTTTATAATTAATAATTAATTAAACTTCAATTTACAAGTTTAGTTGATCAAACCAAACTTCAGTGGAATATCTCCTTCTCCATATTACTAACATAGTTGTCAAATATATATTTTTATGCAACTACTACCTTTATTTTTCTTCAAAAAGTTCAGAGCCTAGCTGTTTAATCAACTAATGAAATGATTGGCAGAGATTCTATATATCTGACTTAAATCTCTCATACTATCGTCTAATTGATAAGATGTTCGGAAACTTACTTTACCAAATCGATCTATATTCATTTTAACTATATATTTTATTCGTTAATCATGTATTATGTATAAAATTAGTATATTAAACTGCTTGAGTAATCACATAAACGAGTTTTTACACATTATTTTGATTTTGCATATACTTTAAGGAAGCTCTTAATTTCTAAGATCAACGATCAATGCTTATCTCTTCTTTTTTTTTTTGGGGTTACAGAGGAAAAACACCAAAATCAAGCTAAACAAACACCCTAACTAACACCGAGACCTTCATTTGTTTTTATATATCGATAAATAATTTACAATATATAAATGTATGTTCTTTACTTTTTTCTTATATAATTGCATGAGAGCAAGAAGATAAAAAGAGAAAAGGTAACATAAATTAATTGATCAATTTTTATAAATTAATAAGTTATTATAAACTTAAATAAATAAATTAATTTTTATTTGACAATCTCTTTTAATCATATTTCAATTTCTTTAATTGTATTCCATGATTTTATGATTATTTAATATCAGTTGAGTCTTTTAAACTTTAAATATTTTATCTTACTAGTTTAAATTCCATTCAAGTTTTTAAAACATTGCATATAACAATAAGTGATATCGAACTCTCTGAGTGCTTCTATAATATATTTTTTAGATTTGAGTTTTCAAATTTTCTAAAAGTATTAATAGGATCGTAACTTTAGATAAATTTATCTTGTCATTTAAAATTAAATTATTAAATAATTTATTAGATACATATTATTAAATGTACTATTTTTTTGATACAATAATGGTTAGTTATAACAAAGATAACATCAAGAGTTGATTTTATATATAATAACATACAAAAGTTGTCATATTTTTTCAAAATCCAAGCACATCAAATACTGATTTATATATTTAAGTTTGAATGTATTTTTAAAATTGAGATAAGTTACTAATTGAGTTTGAATAATTCATTAACAAATTTTTTTTCTTTAGATATAAAGTACTTGAAAAAAGTGGTTTGTTTTCTTCTGTTCTCTCCCATATATTATTGTCGACACATACTGGCATACACAGTGCAAGCCTCCGATCTGTAACCTTATATATATCAAACTTGATCGCCATAAACCGCCTCCTTTGGTGTGTTCCCATGGAGAGAGATCCTATTCACCGGCGATCCTTGTATCTTCCAGGATGCCTGATGTCTCCTACGTGCCTACCTGTGCGCGAAGAGATTGACTACTCTCGTATTCACTGTTGTAGTAGCAGTAACAACAGAAGCACTAGCAGAAGAACTCGGAGATGGCGAAATTTCATAAGAAGGCTAGTCAAGGATGGGAAGAGCAGCATTTATGGATCCAAACCTCTGTCATTTCATTACGACGCTGTCAGCTACTCTCAGAATTTCGATGAAGGTTGCTACCACGAAGACCCCCTTCGCTGTCCGAAAGTTCTTCGTGATGTCAGATGGGATTTGCAGGATTGAGTGGTAGTAATGTGTGCTTGTAAGGTTGTAAGTTCACATGTATTCTTCTTCTTTTTGGTTTGTTTCAGATCAATCCCATGGCTTCTGGGATCTGTTTTGCTTAGTAATCCTGCCAACGATCTGTACAGTATCATAATAATATGACTGGTAGTATAGTTACAGGCGTAAATGGATCTGCTTTTGTCTTTACAACATGTTTGATCAACCTTTTCAGGATCTTGGTGTGAAGCGAATACAGGTCTAAAATATACATCATCAGGACCAAAGGGTCTGCCTGTAATGATCTGAGATAGGAATTCAGAGTTTTTCTTTGATCTTTTCCTCTTTCTCTGTCCCTTCACCGAGCTTAATAACTTACATGACTGAGAGATGTAAGTAACAAGAAACAAAACCGAAAAGAAAGGAGGGCCCCAGAGGCATTAGCTAGTGTTGATTTCTTATCTAACTTGTGAGTTTCTGTGCCGATGATCAAGAGTTTTAGTGTAGAAATGAGGATAACGAGGATAGACCAGTTGGATTCTGCGATATACAACGACCCTGGACCACATTTTTCTTGGTCTCCCATAGCGACATAACTTACTGCTTGGTGATCTTTCATTTTATCCACTTTTATACGATCCATTTAAGCTTATAATATTTAGCTGACAAAGGTAAACGAATGTAAATTTTAGTTTTTGTTTTCTTTTGCACAGAATTTCTCATTTAGTATATAAATATATATTTTAGCATAATATTTATTGAAAATTTTGTATTAACTATGGTTTAATTTCACTTGAGCACTTTGATTCTGGACAAATAAAAATTAAGACCCAACTTTGGTGAGACCTTCAGCTCACTATCGAACTCAATTTTCTTTTTTTTCAGATAAGTCCTTTTTTTTCTTTTTATCTGTATTAAAATAGATTTTTAGTGCTTTGATTTTTCAAAATTTTTCTAAATCCAACATTAATGATGGAAAATAGACATGCAATAACAGGTTTTAATATTCATACCCAATGATTACAAAACTTAACCGATTCAGCTTTTAATTATAAAACCTTTAAATTATCTAATTTTTTTAGTTTCATTTTTAAATTTTCTGTTCGATTTACTTTAATAACTCTTGTTGTTAAGAGCTGAATAGTTTATTAATTAATCGATCAACTTTTGCAAATTAATACATTTTTATAAATTAAAATAAATCAATTAGTTTTCATTTAATAATCTTTTTTAATTAAACTTAAAATTCTTCATTAGATAAGGACAGTTTCTTTCAATCATATTTTAAATTATTTAATTTTATTCAATGTTTTGCCGATTTTATAACAATGTAATACCGGCTGAACTTACTTTTGGTCTGGTTTTTAAAAAATTGTTTACACTTGATCAATTTGAATTTGATAATTTTTTAAATTTTGATCTTCATAAAAAATTGGACTGATATGATTTTTAGAAAAAGTTTTAATTCTAATCCAACCTAACTTGTTTTCTTTTTAATAAGAGTAGTGTTGACAAATCTGACAATAAATTAGGTTAAATTGGTTAACTCAATGTTGGAATATATATTTTACTAATTAAAAGAAAAACTAGCTATAATTGCATAAAGGTTTGAATCCAAATTAATTTAATTAGTGTCAAAAGGCATCATCTTCAAACTTAAGCATGGTTTACTTTTAATAAAGTAAAATATTGTAGATGTAAGTTGTAAAGTGAACTCAAAACGAATTAAAATGTCTAAATTTCAAAACAAATAATAAAAAGCGGACATACGGTTAGTCCAAACTTAGCGTGGGCTTGTTATTAATTTGAGCCCAAAAAGCCCATGGACTTAATTGGAGAAATCTTCAAAAAAAATATGCTTGGTCCATTTCTTTAAATTTATAATTCTGTTAGAAAATAATAAATAAATAACACTTAGTTAAAATTAAACTCATTTACTAATAAAGGAAAAGGAGTTCATAACATTTATAATTTTTTTTATAGCTTTATAACTACAACAAACAATAAAAACACTCAATAAAAATTTTACTAATACGTAAAATTGGAAGAGATTTAATAATACGTAATCTTACTCTTAACTAATAAAAGGAAAGCTTCTAAATGACCTACATAAAAAAAGATTTATACCCTTACTTACATATATATATATATATATATATATGAAAAAAGCAACAATAATCTTTTAAGGTGATATTATTTTTAATTTTTAAATAAAAGTGAGCAATTAATTAAAAATGGGTTTTACAATCATAACACATAGCTAACAGTAAAATTATTATGTATTTTCATATCAAATTTTCTGTTTTAGTTATTCTATTGTAATTTTATTTTATTAAATTTTATTTATATATTTATATAAAATACATAAATTTTATATAAATATATAAATAAGGTTTAATAAAATATGAAGTAGATTTGGTAGGGTACGTTTAAAGGAGTGATTGCTAATTAGTCCGTCATTTTTAAGTAGAATATACCAAAATCCACTAGACGGGATGTTGTGAAACGCGCGGTGAAGTGGCGTGTAGGCTTGAAAGTGACGAAGATGAAAAATCTTACGGTGACGTTTGTCGTCTTCTTTCCCTTCACCTTCTCTTAGGCTATAAATCTCCTAAAACCCCAAAAAATTATATGAAAGAAAGGACCTGTAAGTGAAGACGATCGTTTGTTACTGGTAAGACTTCCGGTTCTTGTCCTTCATTTGTATGGTATGATACGCAGTTCTGCGAATTTATGGTGGGTTAAGGTTGTTTCTTGAATTGGTTTATTAAGGTTTGATGTGTAGGCGTGTTGCATTAGCATTGTTTAAGGATTTGGTGTAGTTAACCCTAACCATTATTATAGGGCAAGAAGATTGATAATGGGTTTTGATTGGGAAATAAAATTGAAGAGAAGATGCATATGAATAGAACTGAAGAGTTCATCACATTGTATTTTGTCAATATGGAGAAGGAATTTGGTTGAGATGCGTGGGGAAGCTAATGGAAAAGATAAAATGTTAAAGAGTGTTGGTTCTTTGGTGTAGAATCTGATTGTGACACTGGTTACTATGTATTGGAAATTGGTTTGCATTGTTAATAATTTTAAAGGCTTACAGATACATGAATTTGGGGAAGTTATTGAATCCAAATAGGGAAGTTAGTAATGGGCACCATGTGCAAAAGATGAGAAGGGGTTGAGTGTTGGACGGATAATTACTGAATGCATTGGTTGGAAAAGTTTGGGCTCACCAAGAGTAGACTAAAATATTTGGTGATTCGGGAAAGATATTATTGTTCTGCACTTTTTCATTGGGCATTATGTGGCTTACTTGATCTTTGCTCTTTTGCAAGCTTCAATTCATTGGAGTTTTGGAATAATTTGAGTTGTAGAAATTTTCTGCGGCAGTATATGCTTTCCCCTTCTCCCTGTTTTCTGTTGTTTTTTTTTTCTTGGTGTACTCTATGTATACTGGACCTCTGGTTTTACGAGAGTTGCAACCAACTACTTAAGTGCAATTCACCTTACATTGACTTGGATCTTATGTTTAGTTATCTGAAACTCGTTTTGTTCCCCCTTTTTGAGACGTCCTCTAGTCCAACCAAATTCACAACGTATCCCCAGAATTTCACTTTAAAGAGGTTCTTGAAACTCAAAATTTTCCCGAGCTAAATTGTCATTTTATATTTCTGTTCCATTTGTACAATCTGTTTTCTGCTGATGAATTAAATCCTGCCTTGACAGTGATAAGTGTGCTTGACTGCAGATGGTCAACTGTTCGGTAATTCATGAAAGCATGAGCTAGTGCAGATAGTGGGATTTCAACAATTATCAATGTGCAAGGCAAAAAAAATATTGTAGAAGCTCCCGCCTTAAAATCAAGCACATGGGCTTTCTTCTCCTTGTCTCTTTGGTAAAGTGCTATATACAATCAATGGCTGGTTTTGCAAAACAATTTGCGTAGTATTTTATGTGGCAACTATTCTTGTCATCCTGCAGCCTTTATGTCTTGAGTCATCAGTCATGCGTATGTCTGGAACTTCTAGGTATGACCTCTCTCCTCCTTTGGAGATGCTGCCCTGTCTTTTTGCTGAATTCTTGGAGACTGAAAGTGATCTTTAGTTCTCCTTTTCTGAGCTGCAAACAATGCTGCAAGTCATGTCAGAGCGGTGCACTTGATTGCTGAAAAAACTTCTGTGCTTCATGGTTCTCAAGATTGACCCACTACCGAAGAACCATGCCATCTATTATTTATGTATTTCTACATTAAAAAACTAGAAAATGCTATCTTATGTTCACATGTTTTGATAGTCCATTCCATGCTTCTCTGGTGACTTCTGAACTGAGTCGTGTAAATCTGTGATGTAGATTCAACAAGGTCTCGACAAGGTTTTTTTTCAGCTGTTAATCGATATGTGTGGCTGTCTATCTTTTATGGGGGAGTGGGAGGTAAATGGTTGATAGTTTATCGGTAAATTTTTGTCTTATTTTCTCAAAGAATAACATCCATATAAGATTAAAATTTTTGTTAATGCTGTATATTGTGGAATTTAATGGAAAATGAAGTATTGAGCTGGAAATCTAGATTGGCTAGCCACTTTCGAGTTGCACAGTACGAACCTAGTTGTTTTACTGCTATGTCTAAGCAGAGATATATAAAGTTGTAAGTTTATTTGTTTGTGCACACATTACAGAGAAATATAGCATCTGCACAGGTATGACATTTTCTTAATTGTTGCCATCACACATGAGAGGTAATGCCAGTTGCAGTCTTAGAGATATGAACATCCATGCGTCAGATATCTGCATATATGTGAGAGATATCTGGGCCTTAACTTCGTGAATTCGTTTTCTTTTTGTAATTGGGCCATGCCACTCAAATTTATTAGATGATATCGACCCCTACTCATTATGCAAGTTTATATTCTTTCGTATGATCTAAAATCATCTAATGCCTAGGCCTTGGCACCAATTTTAATTGCACACAAGCTGTTTTGTTTACTGCATGCTTCGCACGATTTGGAAATATCACATTCTGTGCTTTGCCCACGAATTCTTGTAAAGAGTCTTTTGGCTGACTTCAAGATAAGATAGTTCTAATGCTGAAGAAAGATCCCACTCTTTTAATGTCGCGGAAATGTTTGTGAAAATTGCATGATGCATTTATTGTCCAAGAGGGACTTGTTTGTATATTTTCAGATGTGTTATATTGTAGAGAATAATTGTATAATCCACCATTGTATCTGCTAATTGCAAAGTTGTAGGATGAATATTAGAATGCACTACGTTCCTAAATTAGGGAAGGTTACTTTAGGACTATGTTTCACAATCCTTAACTGGCATCATTGGGGCATCTATGACTTATCAACTCTTATGTGTAATGTGCCCATGGGATTCCTGAACGTCAACATTGAAGGTGGAGGAAGGAGCTAAACTTTCTGCCCTACTGCAAATGTGAACAGCCATGCAAAATCTTCAGTGCAATTATAACTGGTGACGTCATGTGCCTCAGTTTATTTACATTCCTTCTTAATTATGCAGGTTGTAAAGAACTGTGCTTCGTAAGATCTAATTGTAAAATGCTGTTGTGTTATTTGACTTCTACTTTCAGTAAATTTGTGTTTGATTTATTTCCAAGTTCAACAAGCAGACTTAATTCAGTATGGCATGATTGTTTTCAAGAGGAACATTACGCTTTCTCATCTGGGAAGAGTTATGTCCATAGAAAATTGATCTAGTTTAACATTCTTGTATGCAATGTGGTTTCATTGAAGTGATTATAAATGATGTCATAAGTAATATAATGGGTTGCCAATCGGCTTTATATAGATCAGGCCACTCCAAGAGCTTATTCTTTTATAGTGGAGTATTTTGCTTGGTGGGGATCAACATATGACTCAGTGTCTTGACATGGTTTAATGCAGTTATAGTTCCTGGTTTCAAATATATATCTACAGGTGACATACTCAATTTTTGATCTGATTGGCTTTACCTTTATTTTGATGCTTTAGGTATTGCCTCATGGTTTTCCTGCTCAGGCTGGCTGAGTTGGAGATGGATGGAAATGTGGGAGTTTTCTCCAGTGTTGAAACCATGTGGGTTGACGCAATTTGCATTTGCCGCATCTGCATCTCTTGTACTGTAAAGCTGAAAGGACAAACATCATCAGTAAGCTTGGCAAAATATTGGTTCCATGTGATCGTTGCTTGGATTCAAATGGTCTTTTTTAAGCTTCATAGGGATGTCTGAACCGTTTATGGTGCATGATACCTTCTTGTATAATCCCATGTTTTCTTGCCATAAAAAGTTTACCTTCTTATACAGCTCCAGATTTTCCTGATGAATAAGGGCACCCTGTGATGAGAACTAAATTAGGTTGGTATTATGACTGGAAGAAGTATCATAATGTACACATGGGAAAGAATGAAGAAGTTTGTCAGGACCTTTTCGCGTAGCTCTTGTATTTCATCAGTCAGAATTTGGTCCTGCAAGAAAATATTGATTTTGTAAACGGAAGCGATGAAGATGAAAGCTATATAGAGCTGGAACACAAAGGATACTCTTACCTTTTTCATGCGGATACCTTTTAAACTCATTTCCAACTGATTCTCTAGTTTTTGTAGGTCTTTGACGCCCAAACCATAAAGTTGTTCTCCCATCAATTGCCTAGATTGTCAGATTGTACAAAATAGGAAGTTAAAAATGCTGGTCTGGTTCAGTGTAGCTGCTACTATAAAGCTTTTTTCTAGAACTGTGAACTTGATTATATTGGCTAGTTTCCTGTTAAAACTGTTCAAACTCATTACTGCTTCACAACTGTAGCTTTGTTTTGCTAGCCAATTCCAGTGCTTCTTGTTAGTTTCTTTGGCTTTAAACTTTATTTTCTTGTTTAGGCCTTATAGGAGGTGAGTGATCGTCATTGACTGGTTTTTAGGAATCACATGAAGATTGACTTTATAGTTAGTCATGGTTTGTTGTAATGTGTTCACGCAGTTGCTGGTCAACTAACAAGCATGATCTGAGACCACCTTGGAAGTTAAGGAACACATGCTGAACTGTTGTTTCTTATCAAGCATGATCTGAGACCACCTTGGAAGTTACGGAGCGGAACACATGATTGACTGTGGTTTCAATTAATGTCCAACTTCCATTTCGATAGCCTTGTTCTGATGTATTCGTCCCTAAGATTAAAGATCATACCTGTGGTTCTCATGCAAGTTGTGTAATTGCTGGCGTAAGATTGCTGCCTCCCTTTGCCAAAACTAAGAACAGTTTCAGAAAATTAATTAGAGCGCATACATCTCGAAGATCTATATGCTTGTGTATTGTGTAATACGCGTTTCTTACCAGTTCATGTACACGTAACTTTAACATACATCAGAGAAACATGCTAGGTAGGAAATATTAAAAATGAGCTTAATGCATTCCAAGCTAATATGAACATGAACTGAATAATAGATTGAACAGCAACTCTTTCGCTAATTGAAGAATAACAAGCTAGGGTTCTGGTGACTATGAGGTATTAATAGATCTAACCATAAATTCTGGATGTGTTTATGCCTAAAGCAAGATGTAGGAAACCTGATACGTCCACTGTCTGCTAATATGGTAGCCTCTGGCACTACATTCTGTCTTTATTCCTCATTCCTGTCTTTGTCTTACGAGCCAAGGTACAAATTGGTTCATTTGACTTTGATGACCTTAGCAGAATACGATTTAGCTTACATGTGATAATACATATTTACTGATGCATGCTTCTCCATGCTATGTTCTTGGAATGAGTGCAGTAAATCAAGATTAGTTCACAAGTTATCTGTTTATTTCCACATAATAATAATACCGCGTTCACACAACTTAATAAGCGTATGTTGTGAGCATCTGCTCAATATCTTCTCATTGCTTTAATGTATCTTAAGAGGAAAAGGAAGAGCTGCCCTGAAAACGAGTTGGTATTTTGCTAGGTCTTTTTTGATCGAGAATATTGAAGAAGTACGAACAAAAAGACTTAAATTATTTTGAAATAAGTTACTAATTGAAAGGGTGAGGTTTGTCAAAAATTCATACTAATTTAAAGAATTATTTGGATGCAAAAGATTGATTTTTCTAGACATTAATGCATATTTTGTTAAAATTGTAATCAACTATTTAGGCATGATTAATGAGATAAAATTGCTCATGATTGCTCCCTTTAAGTAACAGGAACATGCATGATACTTTCCTTGTAAAACAGGAATCTTGGTAGTGGAAATGGGATGAGCTTATTGGAAGAGTGTACCTTGACTTCTGTCGTTGGATCCAGCAGTTGCTTATTGTCCTCTTGTGTTTTGTTGTATCGTTCAATCACTGCTTTCATACTGTTGATGGTAGATAAAAAATGGTTAGCTTCTTACTCAACTGTTTCCACGAATCTGCTATATTCAGAGAGGTAAAACAAACGACATTGGCAATGCTACAGAACTCGTGTAGTGTAAGCCCATGAACGAAATTCGTTGCAGTCCCTCTTAAAAAATATGGAGATGAAATAAATCCGCGCGGGCAAAGACCATTGCAAAATCGTAACTAGTTACTAGCTTGTATGTTCTCATGCTATTCTCAAGTTTTGTGCCACTTAGTGTACACATAGAAAACCTAGTGTACAAACTGAAAACAGCTTGTCAACACCTTCACTGGACACTGAAAAAATAACTCGTTGACACAATTGCTGTACACAGTACACCTATATAACTGTAGGGTTATAGTAATTTAACCCTAGAATTAAAAACTTTATTGGTTTAAAGGTGTCTGACTAGTCTTACTTTGTGCAATGCTCTATGATGCTAACGCATGTGATCACAGTTGTGTTAAACTCAATCTGGTTCAAACATACATGAAGTCATGATCGAAGGTTGTGGAAATTGCATATAGGTCGTAGACTTGAAGCAATACATGATTAGGGTATAACAGCTTGATAGAAACACATGGAAATTGTTTCTTAGAGTTAATTTTGTCAAATTTTTTAATGATTAACTTAACAGAAATTGTTCTATTTGTCTTTGAGAATATTAAAGGAGTTAGAAAAATTAAACAAACTAGTCTTTTACCCTTAATGTTTCATTATAATACGAATACTTGTTATACCTAGTATTCAAAAGTGGAATCATATAGTTCAGATTGTCCCTACACATTATTGGGTCAGAAAGATAAGTTAATGCTTCTCTTTAAATGGAAAGACGCTAGGAACTAGCAGATGACTTATTTTACTTTAGCAGGTGACAAAAACCATCTTTCATTACTATTCCAACGAGAAAATATATTTGGTCATAACCCAACCCTAGCCAGGGCTTAGTACTCAGTACTAACTAGACTTGCCAATTCATTACACACATTCTCATCTAAGTTTTGGATTACGGACTGTGGGTTAAATCACAGCTGCAAATTATTGTAACAATTGAAAGGAAATAGAAGCAATTGCAAAAAATGTGACTGCAATTATAATAACAATCAATTATAACTCAAACACAACCATAAATTAAAACCCTAATTCTTACACTAAAACACCATAGACTAGTAATACCTAATGGCACATTCTTCATAAATATGGTATGCTAGAATCTACAAATCTAAGATAGTTA
Organism: Erythroxylum ulei; assembly: GCA_027564395.1. Classification (NCBI taxonomy): domain Eukaryota; kingdom Viridiplantae; phylum Streptophyta; class Magnoliopsida; order Malpighiales; family Erythroxylaceae; genus Erythroxylum; species Erythroxylum ulei. The sequence goes on along the minus strand of JANITX010000212.1, from coordinate 5,770,648 downwards.
ACTTCCACCCAAGAATGATTTATGTTTAAGATGTAATTCGTTAAAAACATACAAGTTACCTTGTTCTCATAGACTACATGAGCTTTTTCTTCGGTTGAATCTCCTCCTACCATTCACAATAATTGAGTACGAGAATATGAAAATTCTAATTAGCTTTCTTCTTTTCTTTTTCATAATACTAATTGTAACAAACACTTGCATAAAATTTTGCTGATTGTTGACGTATATGTATTTTTATTGAGTTCATTTTCTAAACTGAACTTTCCAAAATTATAAAACAAAGAAGGCCTAATAAAACAGTTTACTTTTATTTCAAACTTTTTGTCCTTGTCCATAATCATTTAATCTGATGAGTTCCAAAAAAAACTTTTATCTATTAATAAGACTATTTAAGTACCATAGTTCATTTCAGCAAAGCAACTTGTCAAAAAAAAGAGAGACGTGTTTACCTGTTCTCAAAATTGTTGTTCCCCTGTTCCCTTCACATCCAACCCATTTTAAAATGGGTTGGACGTATTTACCTGTTCTCAAATTTGTTGTTCCCCTGTTCCCTTCACATCCAACTTATTTTAAAATGGGTTGGATGTGAAGGGAACAGGGATTAAAATGGGCCGGATGTAAAGAGAATAGGGTGAACAACAATTTTGAGTTGGATGTAAAGAGAACAGGGTGAACAACAATTCTGGGAACAAGTGATTATGTTCTAAGAAAAGAATGCTTCTTTTAATTACCTTTGTAAAATTTACCTAATTATTTAGATTTTAGTTTAAAAGATTTTATAATGGTATAATTTATAACCACTATCATTCAAATGTATATTAAATAAATTATTGGAGATTATTTCTGTTCAAATATGTACTAAATAAACTATTATGTGTATGTAATAACTTACAGATTATGTAATCTTGATAAAATACTTAAGAAACTAAGTACTCATACTTAAGTAATGATGAGTTGGATTCAATTGATATGTGCAGACTCGCCATGTTTCCATTCCCAACATGCCATCCTCCAAGTTAAAGGTGAGAAGCAACCTCTTAAATATTACTTGAACCTGAAACTTTTGGATTGATAGACATATGATAGATAATTTTAAATTGGATAACTCAATAGCCACTCTCTAATTTTCTAGACACACTTGATATAGCATGGTTTTCCCTAACTACATTTAACCTAGCTATACAGGTCTTACCATCTATTAAGTACCCATCATTAATATTTCATCAAGATGTTACACTGACAAAATTGCCAATATAGTTGCCAAGGACATAGCATGCAATAAGAAGAAATTCTAGCAGAAATTTTGTCTTCTTTGTCTAAATGTATCTTGGAAAAGGAGGAACAAAAGGACTTGGTACTCAGAAGATGAAATCTTAAAAAATAAATCATCTGTGATGACACTGAGTTTCTATGGGAATCAATTCTTTGGTGCTAGTTGTTTCCTTACCTCAAATGTGAATAAATTCTATGTGCAATTTTCCTGTAACCTTTGGCTGAAGGGACCCTAACTAATTTTGTTCCTCGGGACGTATATTATACACACCAAATACCTCAAATGGACTTTAGTGTCAACTTACTTAACACTCAAAAGAAGGTTTTAGATTCATAAATAACATGTTGGGTTAGACTTAAAAGTGAGTAAGTAAGAAACTATGTACTCAGAATTAAGTAATAATAATTTGGATTCAATTGATATATGCAGACTCAATATGTCTTCATTCCCAACGAGTCATCCTCTAAGTGAAAGTTGAAAGGCAACCTGTTAACTACTACTTAAACCTTAAACTTTTGGATTGATAGATCTATGATAGATAAGTTTTACCGATTGGCCACTCTCTACTTTTCTAGACACACTTGATTTAGCATGGTTTTCCCCTAACTACATTTAACCTAGTTACACAGGTCTTACCATTTTTTAAGTACCCATCCTTAATATTTCATTAATATATTACACCGGCAAAACTGCAAATATAGTTGCCAAGGAAATAACATAAAATAAGAAGAAATTCTAGCATAAATTTTCTCTTCTTTGTCTACATATGTTGTTAAAGAGGAACAAAAGCTCTTGGTACTCAAAAGATCGAATCTCAAGAAATAAATGCATTTGTGATGACATTCAATTTCTATGGGAATCAATTCTTTGGTGCTAGTTGTTTCCTACTAATTTCTGTGATACACACCAAATACCTCAAATTAATGGACTTAAGCGTCAACTTACTTAACACTCAAATTAAGGTTTCAGATTCATAAATAACAGTTTGAGTTATACTTAAAAGCGAGAACTTTATTCAAGGTAAATCTTCAGGCTAATAGGTCGAAAATATATAAACATTGCCTATGAATTCTACCATTAACGCATAATTAAGGATATATAGAATAAATCATATTAGAGGTCAATTTCTTAATAGTTGTAAGAGTTAAAAAAGATTTGATCTCTCTATCTAATCTCTATATGAAGGATTTAGAACATATATCATTATTATTATTATTATTTATTAAATTTCTCATAATTACATTTTATAACTATAATTATCTTCCAAAATTTTCATAACTACCTCCCATGATTACAATTACTCTCTAAATATCTCAGAGCTACCTCTCATAACTACAAATACTTTCCACAGTAGTTACCAAAAAATTAGTATATATTAGCATAGAGATATAAACATATTACCCATGTCAAATGATTAGTGTTAACATTTAAGTATTGACACATATATCTTCAACAATAAGTCAAGACCCAGGAGCAGAAAATTCATTCCCTAGATTAAATCCAGTTCCCTGGTCCCAAAATCTTATTCATGATGTTGAAAATAAAGCTATTAGCTTTATATTAGTTCATCCATTAGACGACAATTAACTCCAAAGAACATTCATTTTCTCAAGCATAAATGCTTGTATTGCAGAAGAATTTCTCATGGTCTACCAAACCATACGTGTAACTAGTAACAACTATGCTCAAATTTTCAGAACATAAAAAATATTTTTGAAGTTTTCCAGGTTGATTTGGAAGTCATAACTCGGCCGAGAACTCAAGAAGATGACATTTAATTTGACGAAGAGTATGATATATCCAACATAAAACAAGAATGGCGTTACCCATGATTGTTATAAACAAGCACGAATTGATCCACTTTTCCTCCCAAAGAGAGTACTAGCTAGATCAGTAGGAAGAACTTAGTTAACTGCTGCTAATCATCAATGAAGGAAAAAGAGAGAGAGAGAGAGAGAGGGACTTGAGGCGAACAGTGGAGTGGAGAACATATTGTCAAGTAAGTACCTGGTGTTTGAAAATTCATAGAGCTTTCCTGTGCTCGAAAAAATCACGATTCCAACTTCTGCATCACAAAGAATCGCCAACTCTTTAGCCTTTTTGATCAAACCCTTTCTCCGTTTAGAGAAAGTCACCTGCCTGCTCGTCGAATTATCGATCCTTCTTATCACAATCTTTCCTCTTCCCATCACCTCTACTTAAAATCTGTTCTAGGGTTTCTGTGACATTGAAAAAAAATGAAGAAGAAAAAACGCAAAAGCCCCTTTTATGAATCAGATACCAAAAGGCTGTTACAGCTTAAGACAACAGAGAACAGTAATGGAAGCCACAAGACTTACCGGGTTGAGCCAAAGGAAGCTATTTCCTAACCAGTTAGTGGCAGATGCTGGTCAAGGGCATTACAAGCGACAAAAGGTTAAGTTGATCTGATGTGAAAGCAAAACTGTTAGCTATAGAGTTATTCTTTTCATGTGTATATTGCTTTTGAAATGCTAGATGTGGAATGTTTTCTGTTTATCATTTTTCTTTTATGATCTTGCTGACAACATAAGAAAGGTCTCAAGAGTGAGTTTACACCACCTGTTGATGTTGGATTAAAAAGATATGTATACACCTTCAAACTTAATTCATCACTTTCTTGCCCGCCGTCAGCTGTATCAGTTAGTGACACATGGGAGAATAATTAAGGAGAGGCATTTAAATATATATATATATATATATATATATAACCGATATATAACGAAGTTTCATTAATGCTGTTCAAGAAGTTTGATCATCTTTTGTTTTTCGATAAAAATATTCTTAGGTATTTAACATAAAATGTAAGATTTACTTGTACTTTCAGAGAAATAAGGTACATATATAGATAAAGATTCCTAGTATAGACAGTGTTGCTAAGTACAACCAAGAAATTTGGACAACCAAAAGCAATCTAGAGAGGGTGCATTTGCTGTTGGTAAGTACAACCAAGAAATTTGGGAGTTCCTCCACATGTCAGAAAAAGTGTTAGAAGTTAGAACTCCAAAGAATGAGGGGTTAGAAAGAGAGCATGACATCGGACTTTTAAAGAAGCATCCAATTCAGGTAAAAGCAAATTCAAGTTGATTGATTGACGGATGTTAAACCAAAATAATATGAGTGCCGAATTTGTTTCAGGCCCATTTTCTGGTTGGTGCTACCTTTTTTCACCACTTAGTAACATTAGGTGGTTGACACTACCAAACCTAAACCTTCCTATTTGTGCCTTTCAAAACTACTACACATCGCTTCACTTTTTATTTGCTTAAACTCCTTTAGAAAAATACACCACTTGCATGCTTGGCTATTGGCTTTTTAGCAATGGAAAATCGTCTTTAGAACATGATACTATTTAAAAAGAGAAAGAGAAAGCGAGGCGAAGATAAAAAGATCCTTTGGAGGATAGTTTTCTAGAGTTGGTACAACTTATTAAGTGAAGATTAGTGCTAATGGATCCTAAACAAACATATTCTTTGGTACCACTTTTCACCTTACATTAGAATTTTAAAATAGAACATAAGATTCTCAATGCTTACCACAAATAGAAAAAGGAAAAATGACCAGATAGAGTAATGCCAATAAAGGATATATACCATAGGTTAAAACTAGTTGACCTAATATTTGGTAATTTTACTGTGTTTTTTAGTAATTATAAATATCTTATTCTTTGAATTAAATAATACAACTCTTAAAAAATGAAATGATAATTTGATTTTAGTGTCTTATTTCAATGTTAACTTGAATACTTCTTTTGAGTACCTTTATTGCAAGATTATAATAGATGTGTTTATAATATTTTTCATTTGTTGAAATCACCATAAATGACAACGTTCAATTATTCTATTGTTTTCCTTTATTAAATATATTATTATCATTTATTGAGAGTTATTTTATTTCTATAAATTCCTTTTTAAATAGTTTAATTAAAACATATCTATATGAGATTATAAATTAAATTATATTTTTTCAAAATATTTTTACTTAATTATCGTTTTATTCATTTTATGTAAATGGTAAAAAGGCAAAGATATCTCAATGAGACTCAATTCTCTACATTTTTTAGTTACTAATGATTCTTTCTACTTAATTTGTAAAGCACGCCACTTAAAAGTTTTGTTTTCGCATGATAACATTTGAAAATCTGGAGGAGAAGTTAGTGATTAAGAGCTTAATCGATCATGGGGAATTATGCAGTTAAACAGCAATAACATAATCCTAAAACTTTAAGTAACCAATTGTCAGAATCACGTTGACTGAGACACGTGAAGGATTAAGTAAACAATGGTAATGAATCCACCTTTCGAGGAGATTTCGGGCACGCTTTCTCTAATTAACCAATGTTAACATATCCTTACAATTAAGCTCCGAATCTGAACAATCATCTTGGCTTTGGGGAAATTGGAAATAAAGAGCAAGAAGGAGAGGAAAAATAAAAATTACATTCTTATGTGGTTCAGTTGTAAAGCCTATAGTCACCAACACAAAAATGACAAAAGATTACACTATAAGAAAAATGTGGATTAGCAACGGAAATTTAGCGACAAAAAATATACCGTTGAAAATTTGCAACGGAAAGTATAGTTCCGTCGCTAAAATAATTAATTTAGCGACGGTACTAATAATCGTTGCTAAATTTGGAGGGAATTCGTCGCGGTAAAAATTGCGACGGACATTAGCGACGGAAAAATAGAGTTGTCGGTAATAACTACAAGTCTGCGACGAACAATTACCGACGGAAAGAATACCGTCGCTAAATTTGGAGGGAAATTTTCGTTCCGTAGGTAAAAAGGCGGGAATTATTGGCGGAATAAATTTTTTTTGAATTTACCTACCGAAATTTCCGTTGGTAATTCCGTCGGTAAATTCTTTTTAAATATCAGCTCACCCGACATCTCCCCCCCTCTCCTCTACGTTTTCTTCTC
>JANITX010000212.1:5748120-5762360 GCA_027564395.1 Erythroxylum ulei | reverse complement strand
CTAAATTTATGGTAGCTAGTTTCTATAAGACTATAACAAGCAGATAGCACTAACATCTAAATGTGATGTAATACTGTGAGATTGGGTTAACCTTCCAGGAATAGAAGGGATTACGAGAAGTGCTATATGAAAACGACACTCCATTTCTTTGCAACAAAATCAAACAGGGAGAAAATTCTAAAATCTAAGTGCATAAGATTTTGTAAAGCTTTTCTTAAGTAGGATAAAATTATCTGTTGGCAAAAATTTCCAGACTCACATGCTTCTTGTTAAGGACAGGCAAGACTCTATTCTCATAACATCTGGGTGTACACTTCCTTGGAACACGCATGCTCTGTGGAGTCAAGACTTTCCCACGTTTGCTTGGGAGCTGTTTGATGATTTTAACATCTCTTAAAAGGAATGATATGAACCAGTCAACATCAAAGATTTCAGAAAAATTGCTGCATCAAAGACCCAGATCACATATCAGTGCTGTGTAGTTTCCTGAAAAGCCACAACATAACCAAGAAAAAAGCCATACCTAGCATCTTTCCAGAAAGATTTTTGATCCAGCTTCGGAACAACAAGAGTAGAATTCAAAATATAAGCGGCAACAACAGCGTCTATTATCTGCGCGTTAACATTTATATGACGATTAAAATCCAATTAAATCTCAAGTTATTTGATCAGTGACACAAGCGTAAAATTGCATTTTCAACAATTAAGAGTAGCTTTAATGCCAAATGGGTTTAGAATAGAACAAAAAGTTAGGCTGATAAGATTGTCCAGGTTAAGAAATTCACCCCTGTTCTTTGTTGATTCAGTCCTCCACTTGTAGCAATCAACAGGTACCTATTAGGATGTGTTTTTACATCAGCAGCTGTAACGCAACCAAATCCACCTCTCAATACATTTTAACAGAGCAATAATAGTAGCAGAATATTAAAGCAATTCTATGAAGTTGAGTACAAGCTTCTCCTTTTCGGTAAAGGCCGCAAAATTAAAGAAACCCAAAGCACCTGAACAAAATTCAATTGTCGAGTTTGTTACGCCCAAGAAAAGGAAAAAGGTATAAATGAATTGTTCTTGTTTCTTCCGTGACACCGAAGCTAAATGAGATCAACTCAGCTCATTATTATTCTCGTTACCAAACACCAACCTAATCAGTAAGGAAGAGACTAACATAGAAAACGATAGTGTAGTACACCAGCTAAGCAATAACAACTCTGTTTCCTTAGTAAATCTAATGATTGTATCACTAATTTATTATTAATTGTTGTTTAATAGGAAAGAAGCAGATAGTAAAAGGTAAGTAGGACAGATTCAGATCAACTACCAAAAAGACTACAAAGTACAACCTAAAACCATTGAAATGAAGATCCATAGCGTCTAAATTCTGAAGTCGTGAATAGTATTGTATGCAGTTCAGAACTCAAAAACAATTAAGAAAATAAACAGACGGACTTAAAGCAAATTGCATATATTCGGAAGATTACATGGAAAGGTATTGGTGGCATTACTGCAGCCGTAGTATAGCTTTGATTGCCGTGGACTCCATAAATCACGGTCTAAGCTCCGTCCACTTGGCTTGAAAATAAGAAATTCAAACAAACAAAATAAGAAGAGAAACGGTAAATGCGAATCACCAGTCAGTTTACGGATTAGATCAATAATGTTAAGCAAGATAAACAAAACAAAGGCAAGTTCGTGGATAGTGGAATCGCCAATTAATATAATTATCAAGAGTATTTAGAGGGAGAGTGAAGACACCAATAATCAATCGCTAAGGTTTGGTGATGGGTCAGTCGAGAGATATCAAAAGCATTAGCAATTGACCAATGCACATGTGAACATGGATTGTTTAGACCAGAGAGATTCGATTTTGCATTAGGCCCTCAGATTAAGGAATCCCAAGCTCAAATCAACGATTGGATTAGATAAACTGCGCACTTTCTTATGCCTCCTGCTCCCAGCTTGGCCAGGTGTCAATCATCAACAAATTATATAGTCACGTAGACCAAGGCAAAAGGCGGTGTCAGCAACATTTCCCAATAGATTATCATCCCAACAATGGAAAATGTCGACTCAGGGACCTAACCTCCGCCAATCAAAATCACTTCTTTTTAGTTGTGATGCTAAGAGACGTATAAACTGATGAGCAAGAGCACGTGAACTTTTATCATGACTTCCGAATTTTCTTCGACCAAGAAAGGAAAGCTAATGGCATTATCTATTTTCTAGAGAGGTGGAGCGGCATGTTCCTGCTATCATTGATAATGGGTTCAACTTAATCGGATCAAAAAATTTAAATTTAATCAAATATTAAGATAGAATTTAGATTTTATGTTAAAATTTAAATTATAAATTAATAAAATTATATAAAAATTCAATTTAAAGTCTACTCAATATTAATCTACTCACTTTGATCATTCTTAATCATGTTAATTTTTTTTAAAGAATGTAATTCTTTTTAAAGAACTTATGTGTTTAAAGATATAATTTTGATGAGTCAAGTTATAGGTGAGCAAACCCCATATTACTATATAATTGTTAATAAGTCTTGGAACTTGTCCATTTCTACTAAAATACGTAATTTATGACCATTGGAGTTAGTTCTCATCAGGAATTAGATTACCCTCAAAGCATGAAGTTATGGTCTGATTTCCTTGTGCTCCAAAAGAACTAAAGAAAAGGGCAAATTCCTCTATGAATGATCCACTCATTTGCTTGACCTTTGCTATCTCATGGCGTTGTGGATAGACTAGTTTATATGTTATCTCAATTACATCACCAAAGCGTAGAGTTCATTTATGGAAAAAGGAATAGGAAAGAAAGAAAAAAAGAAAAAGAAAAGAAAAAATAAAACTTCAAAAAGTATAATCGGATCATATCTCTAGCTCTTTCTTTCTTTTTTTTAACTCCAAGAACTTAAGATTTTCTTTCTTTCTTTTTTTCCTACCTAATTAGCTAACTACCTAATACAACATTCTTGATATTGTCGGTTTGAGGAGATGATCACATATTGTGGTCGGGAGGTGACTCAAGTCGAATATAATCATACATGACCCCCCGGAAAGGGTCTCCGACTCGGCCTCCGTTTCTTGATTGAGTGAGATAAATAGTATTGTTTCCTCTTTCAAACAGATAGTGAGGAAATTGAATGCTATACAACCTGTACAAGCCATGAACTCCATGCCTTGCAATGGCGTTGTCTCTTCCAATTAACCCTGTTGAGAAATGCGGTGGATTATCTCTACGTCTGTTCACACGTACCTTTACACGGTACAAATCTATCAGTAAACATACGTTCGAATGAAACTCTCTACTTCAACCATAGTATGTCCTCTTTCACCTGTAATTCTGAGGCAGCAGCTGACGCCAAAGCCAACCGGAGTGTGTAGTTTCCAGTTCGCTTCACACTTTCGAGTTGAAACATTATCTTCCATGTGGTTTGTACATATCTTTTGTCTGCTAGCTTTCTATAACAACAATGTGATTACTTATTTGTTAGAAAGAATGCATCAATTAGGGTTGGCAATCGGCTTGAACAGCCCAAGATATTTTTAGTTTAGAATTCAAATTCGAAAATAAAAAAATTCAAGTTTAAGATCTATTTTAATAAAAATATTTTAATGATTTAGTTTTAAATTTGAACATATCAATTTTTCATAACTAATTAAATATAAAAAATTTATTAGACTCATTCTCGATCTCAATTAAATTAAACTTAATTCATTTGGTTTAAAATTTTTGCCTTGCCTGACATTAGTCATGTGTAAAAAGCAGAGGGTAAAAAAGGAAAGCATACCTAAGAACATGAGCAAAGAACCAATCTTGACGATAGTTGCTAATGCCAACAATGTAGACCAGATCGTGTGTAGGATATAATTTAGAGAATTGATCCCATAGTCCGTATTGCCTAAACCTGATAAAGCAATTAAAATGAGGGTTGGAGTTGCACTGAAGTTGGAAGCAGGGGTATAGGGCTAACTTGTTTGTTGGTTGATTTATGAACAATTTGTTGAGCAGTGTTGGGTCTGCGTCTGGAACAAAGAACTCAGCAGCAGTGCGATCAGGGACGCCTATTTCCCAAATAGTTGGTCCATTTCTTGGTGGCTTAAACACCAGCACACCTAATTTCATCTTAAACCCTACATTCAATCATGCGTTTGAAACCTTCAACATTTCGAGGCCTTTCTCCATATATTTATCATGCCAAAAGAACTTGAACATTCGCAAAAGATGGTAAATAACAACCAAAACATAAGATTTTAAATTACGGATTACGGATTATGTTGTAGTTAGGAGTTATTGCAGTAATAAATTACAATAATAATTTTGATAACTATGATCTAATTAAAATTAGAAAATTATTGTTGAATTAAAAAGGAAAAGAACCAATTGATATCACTCTTACCTGCTTGGATAGTGATATTAAATTTGAGCTTGTAATCACCAATTACACCAGGAACCCAAGCATAGAGACTGTACACTTCACATCGAACATTTTCAATCAAGAAGTAACCATCTTCATTTGCTCTAGTCCAGAATTGGTAACCCTGTCATAGAATAAGCATATAAGCATTTACATCTCTATGATTCTTTCTGGTGTTTAAGACTGAAACGAACCTTAGAATCTGTTTGCCAGGAACCAACATCTCCTGGTGCTGCTAAACCAACATAAGCATATCTGGCTCGTATCAGTCTTTCATTTATGTACCTACGACACAAGTACTATTGAAAGTTTCAGATCATATATGTAAGAAAGCATGTCACAATGTTAATTACCTGTCACGAACTAGTAGCTGACCCATAACGCTTCCTCGCTGATTGGCTAATGGGAAATCTTTCGATTGAGGAAAATTGTAAGGCCAAGCTTTCACTTCTTTCAGCATCTACTTTAAAAGGGTCATAAATTTGATGAGACATTTTCAACATTCTTGTGAAGGAATTGAAAATGTTATGGCTGAAGAATCTTGCATCCTTATAAAAAACGCTACCTGTCTTTTTGCGTCTCTCCAAAGTCTGATACGATGGTTCTCTTTGGAAGGAACAGAGTTCAGATAGACAAATACTGGCCCAAGGACCTTTTTCCATGGCTCTCCATTACGGTATTTGGTGTTCATGTCCTTCCCTGTATAGTGAGTGCTTGTAAACATCTGCGAGTGAAGAATTGATAAAATAAAAATAAATTTTGTCAGGAAAAAATGAAAAAAAAGAAAGAAGGAGAGAAATTGCTAGGAAAATAACTAAGAAGTATACATAGGAAATAAGAATTTCTATATGATTATATAAGAATAATGTTATCAAAACTCACTTAACATTTTAGTAAATATTTTTTAGTAATTAAATAGTCAAACCAAATCAATTCAAGATTTATCTATCATTAAACATAAAATACACAATAACATGAACTCTATTAAACACAGTAACATAAAACAAACTTTGATAGGATACATTTAGAATGATTTAATCTAAAAGATGAAGTTATCTGCTTCAGTTAATAAAAGGTGCTTACAGAGAGGACAGTAGGGCCGACATGAGAGGTAAGGTCTTGTTTGAGAGGTCCACCGGCAAGGAATTCGTAGGAGGGTGTGATCATCCAAAAGCCAACAGGTGGGTCGGTTGATGATATCCATCCATGCACCTTGTTGTCTTTGTTCTCACACGAGTACTGGTACTTGTCATCCACCTACAACATCGAGCATTCATGCAAGCCTGTTAACTTGTCCTATAGTTTGCATATATTTTTGAGATCCATGAATGTGGTAGCTCTGGATTCATAATTAAATCAAATATGATTTAATTGTTTTTTAAATCTCATCCATGAACTAATTAACCGGTTCACGAACTTTAATACATTGATTTAGAAGAACAATCTCATAAACTAAAAACTCTAATTGGAAGTGAAGAGGGGGATACCTCATACCTCCCCTCTAAATTCAGGAATGGTTGTATTGGTTAAGAGAACAGCTTCGGGATAGGCAAGTCGTCTACCATTTCGACGGTCCATAGGAGTTGGCATCATCCTTTGCCTATCATCCGATATTGCCATGAAGTGAAACCTGTAATTACACATATCATAATTTATTTAGCTCACCAGAAAATAGAAATAATTATACTAGAAGTTGAATTTTAATAAACAACGATGTATGCGGCATCCTCTTTTCTTAAAATACAGAACCTATGATTAGTATGCTGATATCAGAAGTGAAGTGAATCGTTTTTTGAACTAATTAATTTTCAACTCCTTAAAATGATATTAAAAATAGGGTAAAATAATTTTTTTGTTATTTTTATTTTTTAGAAAATTTCTTAATTTAGACTTTTGTTAAAAATAACAAAAAAAGATGTAACATGAATAATACACCTAAATAATTCAATACTGAAGATATAACTACCCAAATCAATTCTTAAAAATTAATTAAATCTAATTTAAATAAATACTTTAAATAATTGTAATAAATTATTTTTAGGAGCTGAATTTAATTTATTTGAATCAAATTTAAGAGTTGAGTTAGATTGTCATGTTAGTAGTTTTTTGTTGGCCTAATTGTATTATTTATGTTTTCTATTATTTTTAAACGAAAGTCTAAGAGAATTTTTTAAGAAATTAAATATAACAGAAAATAAATAATTTTAGAGATTAAAAGAAATTTCAAAATTAGTTAAACTTCATATTTTTTTTAGTGTCTTTTACTTTAAAAAATATTAATTATTTATGATATTATAAAAAAAGGTTACACAAAATGATAATATCTAACTTGTCATTTTGGAGCTTGAGAACAATCCTTATTTGATCGATGTCAACATCTGGCCATCCATTTAGTCGCTCTAATATGGCATACATGTAAACTCCTGAGCATCCACGCTTTAATATATACCTACAAAGATAAAGAACAAGAACTTTTTGGAAAATTATATTTATCAAATATGTCCATATAACACTTCCTAATTAAAAGAAAAATATATCTAAAATGTAAATTAAGCTACAGTTTTTAAAAATAAATCCGTTTAATTACCCTTTTTTAGGAGAATGTAGGGAAATTACCTCTTGTCTATATTTAAAGGGACTGTAGAGTTACTAGCTATCCATGGCCTTATAAACGAAACTTCTACTTGATTGTCATCTTCCATTATAACACTGAAGTTTGTTGCTTTCAATCTGCAAAGCAATAAGTTTATCTTATTCAAGTGCATAAATTAAGTATACGACATTATTACTGTTATATTGTGTCATTAAAAAGAATCGATTTATTGTCATTATGCAAAACTTGAGTATCATAGACATAAAAGATTCTAATGTACGACTCAGCTACCTGTTATATGAAACATGAGAACATATGATCTTTTGTTGCTGCAAAAGTTCGAAGAACTCAGCCAGGAGTACTGTACTTACCTGTCATAAGATATACGATATCCAGGCTTGTTCCAGACAATATCCCAGTACCTAAATTTTATTAGAACAGTAAACAATAGCATCAAAAGTTCTAAGGTTAGTTAAGAATCTTAATTTTTGTTTATTTAAAAATTTAAAATAATTAATTAAAATGATATTACTTTATTAAATTTTGATAAAAATAATATCATTTTAATTTTAGAATAGTCATAGATTCGAATCATATAAATAATCTTTTTGTAAAAAAATTACAAAAAAATTATGTATATTAATGACCCTCTTTTGACATTCGAAAAGTGGAGAGCCATATATATTAGTTACGTTGACTTTAATTTTTTTTAAACCAAATTTGGCTATTTCAATTAGAAACTAATCCACACAAAATAAAAATAAAAATCAAGTGATCAATAGAAGCAATTGAGAATATTTACACATACCCTCGATTACGGTTGGCATTTTGGAGTTCAAGTACGTTATCTATTCCATGATATTGTATTCCAATTATATCACCTGCTGGTTTGGAGAAAGTGACTTGGACGACGCCATTATCGATCGCTATCTGTGACATTGTTGTCTATCATTACCACAAATCTTCTGGCAGTTGAGCTATGGCAATCACAGCACCAAAAAAAAAAAAAAAAAGAGGATAAAGAGCATATGCTTAAATTCTTTATGAGGTTTGGGAAGTGGGATCATCATCTTAATGATCTATGCATGAGGTAGAGATAAGAGCTTGGACTTGATATTATTGTAGATTATGTTATAGCCTATTCCAAAAACATGATTTTCTTTGAAAAAAAATCTTATACCAACAATTATAAACATTTTTAATGACTTATATTAATTTTAAATTAAAAATATAATATTATAATTATTTCTATTGTTATAATTTACCATAATTTGATCTGAATTATCGTAATATAATTTTTAATTTTTAATATAATACCATGGTTATTTTAGCCCAATTATGTGACTATAGTCTTCAAGATTCTGGAGTACAAAACAAATTGATGAGAAGAAATGCCTGTTCAATCTGTTGATAACCCTAATGATCAGAAGAAGAAAATGGGAACGAGTTGTAATTACTTGGCGATGATTCTGCTTTAGTTGCAGCCTGATCCGTAAAGGTGAAAAGCTGTTGTTCCAAGAAACTTCCCTGCATTACTTAAATGAATAAAAAAGAGTTATAACATTGAGATTTAAGTAAATTCTGATGAAGAAGTACTAAGCTTATTTAGTCTCACCTCTGCATTATCACTGGACCTTCAATCCTCATGTTCATGGCATACTCCAACCACATGAAAACAAAGGCAAGAAAATGAAGACCAAAAGAAAAGTATCTGATGTTCATATTTCCAAGAGAATTCTGTGAAATGAGAAAATGGAGATCAAAATTTGGAAGAGCTATCTAGCTCTAGACCAAGAGCTGGAGGGTTTGAGTGGAAAGTAAAAGCCAGGGTACTTGCTCACGATCAGGAGAGGCCAAGAAGAGAAAGAAGCATACAACCATTCCCAGCCACCTGCATTCCTCTCCATTTTGGCGACTAAATATATGCTGCTCCTTGTGCTTAAAAACAAATATGTAAAGGAACTAAGGCCTTTGGAAGTTGTGATTGATTATCTTATTAATATGTTTTCTAATTTTTGACAAATTGAAGTTTATAATAATATTTAATCTACTGTTTGAAAATAAAATCTAAAGTGCTATAGTTATTAACTTTAATATTTTAGAAAATAAAATTACAAATAAATAAAATAAGTTGTCAAGCAAAAAATTTAAAAATTGAAATATTTCTAATTAAATTGTGAAAAATCAATAGATATTGTGACAAATTGAATATTTTTTAAACTGATTTATAATTAAAGGTGAGTTTAATAATAAAGTAACGTGAAATTAAAAATTTTAATAATATAATTAATTTTAAATTTGGGTTAGAATTTAACCTTGTGTAAAGTCTAAAATTATCTCTTTTCTATATTTTATGTAGCTAGAAAATCACAGGATTGTTTATCACAGACGGTCTCACATTTGGACAATGTGCGTACAGTTGGGATATAGAGGATCAAATATCAAATTGTTAGTTCCTCAATCAGCTCTGTTTTCTCTAATATGGCATCTTAATGAAAATCACGTGTTATTGTGCTACTACAGTCATATGTTGGTGTGATTCTAACATCCAGACAGTGTTATGTGCTCTGCTTTATTTAGGTGTAACTATTAACGATGGATAAGAGCTGACAAGGAAATCATGATTGTAACGTGGCAATCAAAAGATCAAAGGTCACATAATTTTTAGTTATCTAATTTTACAACTGAAATGCAGAATTTAGAGAATTCTAATAATATACAGCCTGTAAAAAGTTTGTTTCTGATTTATAATTATCTAACACATAATCATAATAATTTAATTATAAAGAGTTGAGTTTTATCAAGCCACATAAAATTATAAATTTATAATTCATAATTTTGATACTTAATAAGTTAAAAGATAATTATTAATGAACTCAATGCATTATAATATTTATCATTTTAATCATTATTTTTTATTATGATTAGTTTAATTTTAATCACTTGAAAATAATAAATAATAATTAATTAAATAAATTAAATATTCTTTATTATTCCTATCTCATAGGTAATGCAATAAGGAAAAAAAAAATAGTTTAGACAGTTATTTTATATTTATTAGTAACAGTTATTTTAAATTTTGGGCTTTGTCTCCGTGTCCAATGGAGCATCAGAGAAAAAGCAAACTTGAGGCTAAACTGAGTTGGCTGAAGCCCAAAAGGTTTCTTCAAGTTGTTAACAATGTTTTAAAGTTAAATTGCTAAGATAAAGAAACTTAAATTTTAAAATGTTTAAACGTTATTATACTATTATAAAATTAGTTAAATATGGAATAAAATTAAAAAATTTGAAATATGATTAAGGAAATTGTCCTTAATTCAAAGTTTAATTAAAAAATGTTAAATATAAATTAATTGATTTATTTTGATTTATAAAAATTAATTAGTTTATAAAAATTGATCAATTAATTAATAAACCGATCGATTTTAATAATAAAAGTTGCTAAAAACCGAACATAAAAATTGACCGGTTCAAAATTTTTACTGTTGAAACGTCTGAATTGATTAAGTTCAGCTTGTTAGTGTCACTTTTCTCATAATTTTTTTATTTGTTTGTTTTTCACTTTTTAATTGTTAAAACTTTTTGTCTTATATCTATCATACTTAAAATTTTAATGGAATATCTAAATTTAAAGAATTAAATTTTTTGTTCAAATTCATTTAAGGAATAAGTTAATTTTGATTTTTCAACCTGAAGTGCTTATAATTTCAAACATATTTTTCCCCTTTTTCTGGGTTGAAAAAACATCACAAATTAAAGATATAAAATTGTAATGAACCACTACAAGAAAAATAGAGATTAGCAACGGAAATTACCAACAGAATGTGTACAAATTTCGTCGGTAAGCTTATTTAGCGACGAAATTTACTAACGGAAAAAAGCGTCGGAAATATGGCTGTCGGTAAATTTACCGACGGAAATTTTGCATACCGTCGGTAAATTTACCAACGGTTATTTTGTTTGGTCGATAAATTTCTGTCAGAAAATTACCAACGGAATTTTTTCTGTCGGTAACCGTAGGTAATTACCTATGGAATTTTTTTCCGTCGGTAAATTTGCTAAAAATTATTTTTTATATTTACCTGTAAAATGTTCAGTTTCTCTGGTTACCTTCTATTTCTTGGCCAAGACATTCATCGAGACAAGGAAGGTTTGGCTAGTGTTTACGAACCCATCTAAGCTTTGCCTTGGCAATAAACTGTGTCTCGTTGTTAGCCCCCTGAACTTGGTCAAAAAAATTGTTTGAGCCCAAGATAAAATCTTTGCGAACCACAACCCACCTCGCACTCCTAGAATCAGAAATTTATCACTACTATTTATAACTTAAAGTTGTTTTCCAATCACAAAATACACAAATAAATAAAAGTAATTAAATACCTAAATTAACTTTCATCCAATATACGAAAAAACACATGACAGTAGTTGCAAAAATACCTCCACCAAAGGACACGATGACAATGGCTGGACAAGGCAACTCCGATGAGTAGAAAAGGAGTCTAGAACAGAGAAACCGGAGAGGAAAAAAAACAAAAAAGGAGACGCAGGAAGAAGGAAGAAGGAAGAAGGAAGAAGAAAACGTAGAGGGGGGGAGATGTCGGGTGAGCTGATATTTAAAAAGAATTTATTGACGGAATTATCGACGGAAATTTCCGTAGGTAAACTCAAAATTTTTTTATTCCGCCAATAATTCCTGCCTTTTTATCGACGGAACGAAAATTTTCTTCGCTAAATCCATTAACCGACTGAATTTACCGAAGGCATTTTCCGTAGGTAAACTCAATTTTGTTTTATTCCGCTAATAATTCCCTCCAAATTTGGCGACGGTATATTTTTTCGTCGGTAATTGTTAAAAAATTTTGAGTTTACCTATGGAAATTTCCGTCGCTAAATCCATTAACCGACTGAATTTACCGACGACATTTTTCGTAGGTAAACTCAATTTTGTTTTATTCCGCTAATAATTCCCTCCAAATTTAGCGACGGTATATTTTTCTGTCGCTAATGTCCGTTGCAAATTTTGCCGCGACGAATTTCCTCCAAATTTAGCGACGGTATATTTTTCCGTCGGTAATTGTTCGTCGCTAACTTGTAGTGATTACCGACTTATGTATTTTTCCGTCGCTAATGTCCGTCGCAATTTTTGCCGCGACGAATTCTTTCCAAAACCGTCGCTAAATTAATCAATTTTAGCGACGGAAAGCATATTTCCGTCGCTAATTTCTAACGGTATATTTTCCGTCACTAATCCACATTTTTCTTGTAGTGAATTTAGATATCATAGTCACTTAAATTAATATTTAGGCATTCACTTCCAAGGATGCTTGTGTATCTATATACTTGTTTTATGCCTACGGATTTTCATAAGGATTAGGAAGAGTGTATATAATACATAGCTGAATTTGAATAATAAACCATATCAATAATAATTCTCTGATGAAATAATTCATATAAGAAAATTTTAAGTACATCATATATACCACATTAAATTTAAATGAGTTAATGCATATTATTTCTGACTTGTTCAAATATAAAACAGTAAAAAAAGACACTTAAAGTGCAGTAATATTGAGAAAATATCAACTTCTTTTGATATATTGTTAAGTGATCATTTCACCACAATAGCTTAAACTGTTGTGTGAGGCCAAGTTAATTGGTTTTATATATTCACTAACATACCCTCTTAAGTAAAAGCCCTTTGGGCTTGAAACTTGCACATGCTCAATCTTCCTTGTGCTAAATATAGGTGGGTAGTAGGATTTGAACTCACAACCACTTGGTCACAAAGGCTCTGATACCATGTTAAGTAACCATTTCACCACAATAGCTTAAACTGTTGTGTGAGGCCAACTTAATTGGTTTTATATATTCACTAACATATATTATGTAACTAATTTTGCGCATATGCAACTTATATATATGTTAGATGATGTACTCGAAAATTTGGTAGCTTAATTTCAAATTAATAGAGTTAATTACTATTTATGTACTTTATGACAATAAAATTATAAGTTGGTTTTAGTTATTTATTTGAATAGAATCACATATGTACATATTCTACATGTTTATATAATTAAGAAATGAAGATTTTTTACTTAAATGTAAGAGTAAAGTGATTTGTTTTTCCTCTTTACTGTTCGTGCACGTAATTGTTGGGAAATTGAGATGAGATCAAATCTCGACTGTAGTGAAATAATTATGAAAATTTTTGTATTTTGATTTTCTGAAAATTAAGATCATTTTATTTTTATAAAATGATTAACGCATAATTATAATAAAGCATGAATCTAATTCGTACCTTATTTCAAAGATTGATCTTTATTTTGTTGTATCTCTCAAACAATTTCCAAAACTAATTCATCTAACCCACTGTAGCTGCACAAGTGTCCAACCTAGAGATGTCAATAGGTCGGATTGAGCTCGGGCAGCTCCTAGCCTATCCCGGCTTAATCCCGGGCTAGGGTAGCCTGTGGCCTGACAGTCCAGGATAGGTCAGTCCATGACCAGACGAGCCACGGGTAGGCTGGGCCAACCTGGCTCGACCATATTTTTTGAAAGAAAAAATGTAAAAAACGACATCATTTTTGAAGTGACGGTCAGGCCGATCAAGGTCATGCTCGGTTCGTCCTAGGCCCGTGGCCCTGTTAATCCGGGCCAAAATCGGGCCAGGCTGGGATGGGCAGGCCAGACCCTTTTTGACATCTCTAGTCTAGCCTTTAGCGATATCCATATAATAGTTTGAGAGAACTCTGTAACTCTTACAAAGAAGGTTAAACAAAAAGTCTAAGCTCCATTAGAGTTTAATCCTATTTATAATAGGTTTTGGACATTTTAGTAAATTAATTAAAATTAAAATTTAATTTCAATTAAACTTTAACTAGAATTGCAAATAATTCTAATTAAATACCAATTATACCCAAATAAGATCCAATATCTCATATTGATCTTTATTCATTAAATATCTCATATTTAATCATAAAGTTTCTCAAACTTTACAATCAAGTCCAATTTGATTAAAATGTCTTTGTTCTCTCCAACCCATTTTTTATGTAAGACCTATTAGGTTCCTAAATTTTTTGGCAATAATTATAAATTCTAATTCTATTCCATAATTAGACCTAGATAAATTAAAAGTTTTTTTAATTTATGTCGGTCGTAAACGCAAGTGCACGTTTCTATCGTCAAGTAGTAAAAATATCGATCCCACGAAGACCAAATTAGTTAAAAAGTAAT
>JANITX010000212.1:5641830-5666872 GCA_027564395.1 Erythroxylum ulei | reverse complement strand
AAGGCTTCTCCCGCCTGCCCGCTAGTGGCACGGAGCTCCTTTTAGGACTCCCTCAAGTTTACGACTACACAAGGCCACTTTATGGAATTGTGTAGTTCGTCATGTTTATGGACTTGCCAAACCAGTTTGATGTGTTTATGTGTTTTTGATTTGTTTATATGTGTGATGCATTTATGGTTGAAATTGTTTATGAATGGTGAAAAATGTGAGAAATTTGAGAAATGAGAAAGTGAGTTTTCAGCCATAAAATTTTGGAAATTGTTTATATTTGATTTGAAAAGTTGAAAAGTTTGAGAATGAAGTTTCTACTATGAAATATTTATAACATGGCAAACGTTTTTAAAAAAAATAGTTTTTGCTTATTTTTCGATTTATAAATGTGTTATCCACGAGCTGTCAAGCTCACCCCCTTTCATCCCCCTCTCCAGGTAACGAGCAGGAGACCGGATGAAAGGAAGTCAAGGCTTTTGTTAGATTTCGTTTGTTTTGAGTTTTATGTATTTGGGATGCTAGTATTTGATTTGTATATGGCTTGGAAAGCCATTAATGTTTCTAAGCATTTACTTCGTGATGTAAGTGAATTATGAAATTGTGTATCGAATTGAAATATAAATTTGAGTATGGTTAGGATATATGAATGTGATTGGATATGAATGGAAATTGCATATGATTATAAATTGAGATATGATTGTGACTGTATATGAATGGGTTTGGTTGTGATATGGATTCCAGACGGGAGGTCCGATGATACTGATGATTGCGAATTAATGAAGTGCTAGGTATAGGATTGTGTTTGATTATGTGTGGTTTGGTTTGGTTTATAGAAGTGCGTTAAAACCCTTTGCAGGTTTTGGGTTTTATAAAATGCAGCCGTTATGCTGCCCGATTTTCGAAAAAAGGATAAATAAGATTTGGATAATAGATGAATTATGGGATAAGTATGAATGTTTTTATGAATTGAGTTTTGTTGAGGATGAATTTTCCAGTGGGGAAATTATTTGGTTTCGACTTGTATAAGATTGAATAAAGATGAAAGGAATGTGAAAGAAAAAAAATTATACCAGATTTTGGATTGGTTTAGTCTTAGGGTTTCCAACGCGACACGAGAGGATTTTCGAAAATTTTCGTTACCCGGATGTCGGACTTTGTTTCAGTTCGATGGAACCGTTTGTTTGCTTTCATTTGTAAATCTGATTCTTCAATTTCACTTTTGTTTGCTTCCCCGCTATGTTTTCCGATCCGTTCGTTTGTTTCATTTTGCTTTTCGTTTTCTGATTGGATTCTTTCGGTTTGTTTTCGTCCGTTCTTTCGTTTTCGTTTTCCGTTTCTCCGGTTGGGGTCCGGTTCCGAGATCGGGTCCCAACATTTTTGGTAATTCTCTTACCAAATCATATTTAATCAACTTGGAAATATGTTTAAAACTAATATGACCTAGCTTTTTATGTCAAATCAGTTTTTCTTCAGCGGTTGATATAAAACAATAAATATTTTGACTTTGTAAATCTTCTAAATTGATTTTGTAAAAGATTGTTTCGTCTTTTGGCAGAAAAGAATACGAAACCGTCCTTGTTTTTTACTGCACAAGAATTTTGATTGAAAGACACTTCAAAACTAGAATCATGTAATTGACTGACACTAATCAAATTGTGTTTTAAACCATCAACTAGCAGCACATTATCAATACATGCAAAGAAATCTTTACCAATTTTATCGATTCCAATTATTTTGCCTTGCTGGTTGTCTCCATAAAGTTACCGATCCTCCCTTCTTATACTGAAGATCTGGGAACATAGACCTTCTTCCCATCATATGTCGCGAGCATCCACTATCCAAATACCATTAGTACTGGCTGCTTCTTCCAAGGAAGGATATCTGTAGGAGATATTATGTATCTCTTAGGTACCCATATTTTCTTATGTCCTTTGGGGTTAGTTTTAACATGATCTATAGGATGATGATAATAAGAATGATGAAATTTCTTCCTATGAGGAACAAAATTCTTTTTATACTGATTATTGTTTTGAGCAATACCTAATCCAGTTTTATCATTAGGGTGTTTGTATCTCCCTAGCATATCATTCATTTTTCTCGTACTCTCCGTGAATGTCGATAGATCAGCTGAAAGATTATTGATCCTTTGTTTCATCTGATTGATCTCCTCAGTTCTATCCACGGCTACCTTTTTCTTCATCTCGACTACTTGTTTCTTTAGGCATACATTTTCCTGCTCTAACACTTGCGTGTTTTTCAAGTTTTCTACGTACTTTTTCTTTAGCAACTTATACTGCTTAAGTATTGCATGAGAATCTTCTAGTAATTCAGAGTATGCATCTTGTAGTTCACTAAATTTTGAGGTTACCTCCTCGTCACTTTCTTTTTCAGCAACTAAGCAGATGTTGGCTTGTACTGATGCCTCTAAGTCAGTATCTGATTCAGACGAATCTAGATCTTCCCAGGATGCCATCATACTCTTCTTGTTTTCTCTATTCTTCTTGGGTTTTCTTTTTAGCAATGGACATTTGGACTTGTATTGTCCCGGTTTATTGCATTCATAGCAGATGATCGATGTTCTCTCATTTTTGCCTTCATCTTTGTCTATTCTTCTTGAAAGAAAACTCTTTGATTCCTTTTGCCGTTTTCTTCCACATGCGTCTGATTTTCCTTGAGATAAAGGACAATTCATCATCTTCTTTGCTCGAATCTTAATCTGATTCACTAGAGTTGTCATTCTTGACTTCCTCGATCTTGACTTCCTCGATCTTCAAGCTTTAACACGCTCAAGTCCTTGGCTTCTTGTACAACAGTGACTTTTGGTCTCCATCTTTTCGCTAGACTTCTGAGAATATTTCGAATGAGATCTTGATTATCATAAGTTCTGTTGAGAGCTTTTAGTCCATTGACGATAGCTTGAAATCGTCCAAACATCTGATCAATAGATTCTTCGACCTTCATTTTGAACAGTTCATATTGGTGTACAAGAATACTTATCTTGGATTCTTTTACTTGACTGGTGCCTTCGTATGCAATAGATAGAGTATCCCATATTTCCTTCGCAGTGTTGTATCCATGAACTTTGTCGTACTCGCTTCTGCTTAGGGCAGAACTTAAAAAGAATTTGGCCTTTGAATTTAACTAAAATCTTGCTTTTTGATCCGCTGTCCATCTAATTCGTGGAATAGCATTTCCATCTTCATCAACCGGTGTATACGCCATTCTCTATAATCTCCCAAAGATCAATATGAGTAGATCAATTTGGGCTGCTACACTTTTTGTTCTTATTTCTTTACGTTTTCTGCATAGTTTCAATTAAGATTTTCGTATTTTTCATCAAGGACCAGAGATGGAGACATATTGCTTTGTTATTTTCTTTGATTTCAATTCAATTATGAATAGCTAATTTTCTTATCTTGGTAGAGGAATCCATGTTGCACGTTATTATGGTGAGATTTTCTGGATACTTTTCATGTTGTTAATGAACATTGGATATCTTCCTATCTGTCTTTTCAATTGGATTCGTTAGTTTCTAGGTGCACAACTAGAGATTAGTTGGTTCAATCGCTAGGTTAACGGAATATGACGTTTAGTTTCAATAATCATAAGTAGCAATTAGGATTAACTTCTCTACGCTAGAGTTCGAAATTCTAAGAAGATATTTGCTTGATTGATTGCATGTCGTACATGTTTATCACTTGTCATTGGTTCTTGATTCTTAATGCTATTATTCAATTTACCTATGATCGTATCTAGGTTATTGTTTAATAAGATTACTAGAATACATGTTTCTAGTCATTAAACTTAAGAGAAACTTTCCCCAATGAATGTTTATTAATGATTGCAATTTTATGTCGAGGATCTATAATAGCATGCTAACATTGGTGACCCGAAACCAAGGTATTTTCTTATTGATTTTTTAGATTTAATTATTGCTTTTGATTTGTGATTTTCCCTTTGATTTTATATAATTGTCATGACCAAAACCCCCCCTTTTATTTTCGTTATTTGTTTTGTTTAAACTAGCTAACCTTTACCGTTAAAAATTTCTCGTGAGAATGATATCCGCTTATCGCTACTACATTAATTTGTTTTAACAGAAGTGATTTCTTTTTATATTTGGTTGCAGGCGACAACATCACCATCTAGTTCAGTATCTAGCAATATACTAAGTGAAGAAACGATTCTAAAGATCGACAAACGCGGAGGATCAGGAAAAGAAAGTCTTCCCGTACATACGGGAGGATCTATTACCCACCACGAGTATGTAGAGAGACTTGTAAGTATCGAAACTTTATACTTATATTCTAATTGTTTTACTTTGCTGTAAGAATAACATTTTATTCTTATGCAGGAAAAGTCTATGGATATGAGACCTACACCCCGTCAGCTCTTTTTGCACGCTCACACTAAGAAGCATGACGGTGTGATATTTGTCAACACCTGATGTAGAGAACTTAATGTATGTTAAATTTATGCTTTAATATTAATTCTTAATAATTATCACATACTAATATAAACATTGCCTCCTAATAGAAACAAATACAAGAAAGCATTCAGCGACAGTCTCAACACAAACAAGCTATTAATGAGAGTCAGAAATATCTTGATGAAGTGGGTGGTAGGGATCGTCGTGGAAGAATCTTCGGGTTAGGTTCATTTACGAACACATGTTATTTACAATCCTCCACATCCAGTACAACAATATCTAGTAGACGGTCGATAATGGAACGATGCCATCAGCTTGAGAGCATAGTGCAAACATTGACAAGTCAGTTGCAACAGGCGATGGAGTACAATGCTAAGCTCCAAAATGAAATGGAGTAGTTGAAGGGGGGGGTTAGCACCTCAGACCATCCGCGGTCACCGGGATAATAGGATTGTTGTAGTTATTTGGTTTGAATTACAAAGACTTATTATGTACAATTTAATGCCTTAATTGATAATTATCAATTAAGATAATTTTAACTTTATATCATCAATCAACTTTTTATTTAAACAAACTAAATAAATAAACAAATCAAAATATTGTGCACAGATAATTCATAACTGTTGAAATTATACATTAATCATAAGATTATGAAATAAAATTTCATGTCAGGATTTAAAAAAAAATATTTTTAAATTATTTACCAATAAAAAATACAAGTATGTCAGTAAAATTTACTATATTTATAAACGAAACATCACAAACCATCGGTAAAATTTATGATAGAACAAAGAGTAATCGTCTGTAACATTAACAGCTGTCGTCAACTCACCGACAGTCAATCATAACCGTCAAAAATTTTACCGACGAAATAACTAATACTATTGGCAAATATTCCGACGAAAAGGAACAGGTCATAGGAAAATTTACGGACAGTCAAAGCCAACCATCTATATATTCACCGACGGTTACATAAAATGTCCGTCGGTAAATTTACTTACGACTGTTTTAATGACGCCTTTTTCTGTCGGTTGATTCCGTCACTAATTTATATTAATAACAGAATCCAAACGTTTTCGGTCGGTAATATCCATCGCTAAACGACATTTTTCTTGTAGTATATTGTCATAAGATATTCGAGGGTTCTAAAAGTAAAAACTCTCATTTTAAGAGACATATCAAGTCCTCTAACATAAGGAAGATGATATTAGGAGATCAAATATTTTTGAACCCTAACCTAATAAGAGGGAAGAATGAAATGAATGCCACAAGTTATGACAGTAACAAAACAAAGTTTTTGATAGCTAAAATGATTATTGGTGATGAACAATCACTCTTTATTGTCGATAGCAAAAAATTTAGGATGTTTGTCACCTCACTTCAACCAACTTTTAAGATCCCAACTCAGAATGCTACGAAGAAAGACATTTTCAAATTTTACAATAATCAAAAGAAGAAAATATTGGAGACATTGTTAAGTATTCACAGACGGGTAGCCATCACATTAGACATGTGGACAATTGACAATCAAAATAAGGATTGTATGGGGTGATGGCACACTATGTTAACAACAACTAGACTTTATGTCGTCGACTACTGAGGTAAATTAGATTATTTAATACTGTTATCATTTATTTATTAATTATGTCATAAATGATATTTGTTCATATTTTAAAATTTTAGGTTTATTTATGTGCTAGAACGATATACAAGTTAAAGATTGACAATCGTATTGATGGATTGTTTAATAGATTGGAACATCGACACCAAGCTCTCTACCATAATTCTCAATAACTGTATCACAAATGATACAATGATCGAACAGTTGAAGAACAGGCTACAGTTTGAGAGTTTGTTAGTTGGTGGGAGGTTATTCCATATACGTTGTTTTGTGCATATCTTGAACTTGATTGTGAAGGACGAGCTGGAGGTAATAAAGGAAGTGGTAAACAAAATATCCAACTTCCCATAGTTGTTTTAGCAGTATGTGCGATATCAAGAAAGCTTTATCTGATTGGATATTTAATTCCTAGGAGGTGATCCAAGTCATGGCAAAGAAGATGATGGAAATTTTTAATTCTTACTAGTATTTGGTCAAACAAATTGTAGTGGTCATTTTTATATTGGAACCGAGGTATAAGATGAAGGGGGTTTATTTTTATCATCAAAAGTTCTATGGTGATCATGTTAAAGAATATGCTGATATCATTAAACAATTATGGTATGATTTGTTTAATGATTATCAATTAAGATTGAACAAAAATCAGGATCGTAATAGTTTAACTCCAGCTTCAATTTCATCTTTAACTTAACTTCAGTTCATAAGACCGGTGTAAATCTCGAATTTACAACATTCATAAAAGAAAAGAAGGCTAGGACTTCTTATAATAAGACGGAGTTGGACAATTATTTGGAGGCAAGTGTTGTGATCGAAGTTGAAAATGTGGAGTTTGATATATTGCTATGGTGGAAGATATGTGGAAGTGTTTACCCAATCATGCAAACAATTGCACGAGACCTCTTAACAATTCCAGTATCTATTATTACTTTAGAGTCTGCTTTTAATGTTGGTGATCGAATAATTAATCTTCATTATACTAGACTTCATCCTAATATTGTTGAAGCTCTTATGTAGTTATGTGTGCTCGAAGTTGGTTAGATGATGAAGATATTCAAAGTAAATTCTATTCTTTATGATATATTACTTTATTTACCATAGTAATTTTAAAAATTATATCTTATCTTATCTTCTTATATTGACATAGGTATCAAAACAGATATCAATCTTTCAACTAAATTTTTTTTGACCAAATATCCGATAATGAAGGTATATTTAATTGCTAATTATTATATGTTGACTATGTATTTAAAATATTTGTTGCATATTCAGATGTAATTTACATACTTTTTTTTTTTTGTAGACGAAATAGTGCAAACTATTGACGATTTTGATTATAATGATTAAATATTCCCTTTTTTCTACTGTAAGTTTTTTCTCTTTAATCTCTATATCTCAATTTACTTTTTTTTTTCATCTCGTTCTTTTGGTTTTTTATAATTGAATCTTTACTAGTGTGTTTTTATGCCGGTTAACAAATAAAACTCTATTTTGTTATCTCTGAATGTTAGCTCAACTTCTGTATCCACTCTTTAACTATAATTGATAGTTCCGTTTTTTATTTTTTTATTTTTTTATTTTTTGTATATGTTACTCTTTGTTTTGATAATAAAATGATTTTCATAATAGTATCTTTATTATACCTGTTGCTTAAGCAGATTTATGAATTCATATTATTCTTTTATATTTTAAATGAACAAACATTATTATATTGTTAGACTTAGATAAAAGAGCATTGATCAGTAAAAAAAAGATAATAGTTTACAATGACATTAATTTTAAAAAATTGAAAAGTAATAGATTTTAATTATTTTTATTCAAAAGTAAAACATTGGATTTAATAATATTAATTTAATAAAAATAAAATAAATAATTAAATATAGATTATTTACTAGAGTTGACATAATTTGGTAAAAAATAAGTAATTAGAACGTTCAATTCAAGACTATGTTTAAAAGTTTAACTTAAAGTTATAATATTAGACTTAAAGAAAACAAATGAGATATAAAACATTTTAAATATAAAATAACACGTATTAATCAATTTATCTTTATAAAAATTACTTTTAGGATAATAAAGTAAGTTATAAATATTTAAATAATTTTTTTATTTTTAACAAATATATTTATTAACTGATGTGTTTATTTTATTGTATACTTAAAATTTATATAAAGTTCATTAATATTTAAAATTATTTAATAAAATTTATTTATTTTAAATTAAAATAAGGGGTCAAGTTCGAACCTGATCGAACTTCGAGCCAAAAAAATCAGAGCTCAAGCAGTGTAACTTGAGCACAATCGTGTTTTTAACTAGGCTTAAGCTCGGGCCTTATCCATAAATTTTTGGTCAGGCTCGGTTTATGTAGGGCCTAAACTTGATCCAGTCATTTTCATATCTGACTTTTGACTGAATTCGAGCCCTTATTTAAATTTTCTGACTAAACTTGAGTCGAATTCAATGTCAGTCCTATTTAACTAATTTTTTAATAGAGTAAAAAATCAAGTGAAAATTGCTTTTGAAAGATTGTAAGTTATATAGAAAAAGAAAAGAGGCGAAGTCTTTTATAAATTTTAAAAAAGATCATTGAACAATTTTTATTTGATTAATCACGAATTTATAACTTTTTTAAGTTTAAATTAAAGTTGTGGTTGAATTAATTTATATTTGAATTGTTATAAATGATATCAGCTTTGGAGGATAGTGGTTTCTACCTGACAGGTTTTATAGTGAACGTTCAGCAATTCCTCACAAAGTGTCTGACAAACACGCCAGGTTTCAGGTGTGAAACATTGGATTAAGGTTGTCTCTAGTTGGTTCTTTCATACTTGCGTTGAGCACTTTTTCCGGCAGAAGATCAGGTTACTTAAGGTTTCTTTATATTATATCAGGATTCAGGATATGAATCCCATTTCCGTGCAGCTTCTTTACTGTATAAATTATACATAATAGCGCTTGTAACGTGGGCATCAAGCCATAAAATACATTTTGGCAGCGCTCTCTTATGTTGGAGGCATTAAATTAGCTGCTTTGAAACTTCTGTTTCACACATAATGGCGAACTCTTTCTACAACTTGCATAGTTTGACTCTCTGCGTCTCCTTCCTTCTCCTTCTACCTTCTGCATATCCTATTTCATTTCAGATATCGCGTTTTGATCCTGATGACTACAGAATAATATACGAAGGAGGAGCAACAAACTACGTTGGTACCGTAAGTTTCAACAGCGACACTTACATGTGTCAGGTTGGTCGACTCACTTATGCTCCGAAGGTACCGCTCTGGGATTCTAGAACTCAGAAGCTCTCAGATTTCAGCACTCGTTTCTCTTTTTACATAGATATTCAGGGCCGGACTAATTATGGATCTGGTTTTGCCTTCTTCCTTGCTCCTGCTGAGTTTCATATACCACCGAATTCTGCTGGTGGCTTTCTAGGCCTGTATAACATAACAACCAGTGATTCTTCCCGGAATCAAATTGTTCATGTCGAGTTTGATACTTTTCCAAACGTTGAATGGGATCCTACAACTCAGCATGTTGGGATTAACAACAATTCGATTTCCTCAGTCAGGTACACGAAATGGAATGCTACCTTGCACGATGGAGATACAGCTGATGTGTGGATCACTTACAATGCTACCACCAAGAATCTGAGTGTGTCTTGGGAATATCAGACAACTAGCAATTCTCAAGAGAATAACAGCATTTCTTACGCCATTGATCTCAGGGAGGCACTTCCCGAATGGGTCAGAATTGGGTTTACAGCTGCTACGAGTAATGTTATAGAGCGACATATACTCCAGTCATGGGAGTTCAGCTCAAACTTGGAGATCGAAGTGAGTCATGGAAATAAAGCCAGAACTTTAGGATTGTCAATAGGTCTCTCAGTTTCGATGGTTACGTTGTTTGCTGCTGTGGCTGTAGTGTTGCTTATAATGCGTAGGCGGAAACTGAAGAGGAGGGAGATGGCAGAGACAATGAATTTAACATCCATTAATGATGATCTCGAAAGGAGAGCAGGTCCGAAAAGGTTTTCTTATAACGATCTTGTTTCAGCTACGAACAACTTCTCAAACGAAAGGAAGTTGGGTGAAGGAGGATTCGGTGCTGTTTACAAAGGGTACCTGAATGATTTAGATATGGCGATTGCAGTGAAGAAAATTTCGAGGAGTTCTAAACAGGGAAAGAAGGAGTACATAACTGAGGTAAAGATCATTAGCCAGTTGAGGCATCGCAATCTGGTTCAACTCATAGGTTGGTGTCATGAAAGGGGTGAGTTTCTTCTTGTTTACGAGTTCATGCCTAATGGCAGCCTTTACTCGCACCTTTTTGCCAAGAAAACTCCATTGACATGGCCTATAAGATATAGAATAGCTCTTGGACTGGCCTCTGCATTGCTTTACCTTCACGAAGAGTGGGAACAATGCGTGGTACACCGTGATGTGAAGTCCAGCAATATAATGCTTGATTCAAGTTTCACAGTGAAGCTTGGTGATTTCGGCTTAGCTCGACTTATGGACCATGAGCTCGGTCCACAGACCACAGGTTTGGCTGGAACTCTAGGCTACTTGGCTCCAGAATATGTAACCACAGGTAGGGCAAGTAAAGAGTCAGATGTGTACAGCTTTGGAGTTGTTGCGTTGGAGATTGCTACTGGAAGAAAAGCAGTCGACCCAATTGAGAAGAAATCAGAAATGAGCTTGGTAGAGTGGGTTTGGGATCTTTATGGAGCTGGGAAACTAAGCATGGCTTTTGATGCAAGATTGAATATGGACTTTGATGAGAAGCAGCTGGAGTGTTTGGTGATCATTGGACTCTGGTGCTCGTATCCTGATCGAAACCTGAGGCCATCAATAAGGCAAGCAATTCAAGTTCTGAATTTTGAAGCAGCATTGCCAAGTCTCCCTGCAAAGATGCCTGTTCCATTATATCACGTACCTACACCAGATGTCAGCTCTGGTGAGCCCCTGATTTCTTGTTCAAGCATGGAGCTCGGTCGTTAAGTTTCAGATTCTGGTAAGTTCATTTGCTTATTACGAAAAACTTGTATATTTGATCACAACCTATGCGCAGGCCAGATTGACTAATCATTGGAACTATTGAGTTTGTCAAACTCGAAATAAAATTACTCCTGCTCTATATTCGTGTCTCAGCTCATCAGCAAGCTTAAGTCAACTAATTGAGAAAAAAATTAATGGAGAAATCATCAGTTCCTCCTGTTGAATATGTTCTTGCCAGGAAAGGGAACATTCAGAAAATTCTTGGAGAGATAATATTATTAGTAGTTGAAATCCTTATCTTCAATCGTTGACCTTCGGGTTTTTCACTTTTATTTAATCTTCCCATGTGAGTCTTTCAAGTAATTTATTACGGATTAATCCTTTCATATGGTTTGATGATTATGCATAATAATAACCACTGAATGTCTTAATTTTATGGATGACTTGTTGGCTTATTTAAAGTTTATGAGATGATGAAGTTATTACGCTATAATTATAGATTTAAGAGATCATTGACTTCATGTTTTTAAAAGAAAGTATCAAAATTTCCATCTGATTCTTCCCATTGGACGACAACCTTAGGCTTAGCGACGGATCAGGTTAGGCCTGGTCCACGTAGACTTAAGTTCGGCTTAAAAATTTGTGTTCGGGTTTAGTCTAATTTGATTCGGTTTTGGTAAATAAGATGACAACCATAGGCTTATTAATGCGCAAGGTTAGGCCTGGTCCACCTAGACTTAAGTTTGATCTGAAAAATTGTTTCAGGTTCGGTCTAATTCGATTGGGCTTCCGTAAATATAAATATTTTATTTTAAAAATTAAAAATGATATCGTCATTTTATTTAAAAATTTGGATTAAACAACATGAATTCAAATTCACCTCCAGGGCTGAAATAAAAGTTAAGTTTGACCTAGAACTCAACCAACTAGAGTTAGACCTATTAATTTCGAGTCGAATCCATTAACTTTAAGTTGAGCTAGAATGGATAATTTTTATCAAACTTGCTAAATAATTTTTAAAAATTTTATAAAATAAAAATGACATTGTTTTATTTAAAATTTTAAATTTTGAGTTTAACTGGACTCTATAATTCGAATTTAAATTTAATATGACATAGTATCTCGTGTGCTGTATATATGGTCGGGCCGGCTGTGCTAGGCCCAGGCCCATCTCTACATGCATACAACCCATTCACAGGAGTTAGTCTCCCATGCAAACACAATGATCTACGTGAAGACCTAAACCTAGCGTCCACGGCTTATATAAGGTACTATTCTACCATGATACAGGTACGACAATACAACCCTAGCCTCCTCTCTACTCTCTACAATCAAAACTTAGACAAAAGACTAACTTGAGCGTCGGAGGGGCCATCCGGGAACCAATCCCCGGTGTGCTTTTATCTGTTTTGCAGGTATTCAGAAGCCAAGATCACACTACGTTATGGATCCAAACGATGATGTTCAGCCCCAGCAAAATCTGGCAGAACCAGAATTCATTGTTTATTTTTAATAGGTGTTTGATTCTTTGATAAGTGTTTGACTTTGACCCCTTGCATCATATAACTTGTATGGTTCTAATATTGTGTAAAATTGTTTTCTTCAATCCATTGTCCCCCTTTTTTCTTCACACGATTTTTCAAAATTTTTACACATCAAAGTCACGTGTGTATTTATTTAGGAGCAAGCTACAATGAATTTTTAGTGTCTTGCATTAATTGTAAATTAAAAATTCTAAATTTTAAGATTGAGTTCATTTCATATTTCAGTTTAAAAAATTTAAAATTCAACATAAAAAACTCAACTTAATACTTAAAATAATTTGCAAATACTTTAACTTATAATTATTGTTCAATATTGATTTTAAATTAATTAATATTAATATTTTAACTTGTAATTATTGTTTAATATTAATTTTAAATTAATTAATGTTTATATTATATTATATTTTTAGATCTTATTAAAATTTATAGTTATTTATCTAATTAAATTTTGTTATAAATTATGATATAATATATGAGATTATATTTCTATTTTAAAATAACTTTATAAATTTACTTTTTAATTATTTTTTTTAAAAAAATATGAACTTATATATTAGATTTAAATTTAAAAATTTCTAGTGGCTAATGTTTGAAAATGGAGCTTAGGATAAGAACTTAGAAAATTTTAAAAGATCTCAAGTTAAATTTTAGTCAAACTGAGATTCAACCCAGTGTACTTACTAAATTTTGTTTATATATATATATATAAATCTGACTTCTCATTTCACAGATTTTATTGATGCTTTTACCACTTAACTTTGTTCTATTTTGTTGTTTTCTTCACAAAACAATTAAAATTGTGCGTTATCCTCAGGTATTGTTTCAAAGTATCGCTTGGAGGGAACAATTTGTAATGTACCCAAACGAAAGATAAACCGAAACTTTTAAGCAAAACAAAGTTTCGGTTTATCTTTGTCTTGTTTCTAACAAGACAAGAAGTGCATAAAATTATGTGAATAAGTGCACCGAATGCTTGTCCTTATTATGTGGTCTCGTGTTGTTGCTCTTAGTCAGTTACTTCTCTTCTTCCAGCGATCAAGTGCCTTCTCGAAGCTCCTGATTCCGCTTTCTCCCAAATCGTCTGCTACGCTACCATAGCAAGCTTTTGCTTCCTTTCTCTGTTTCGCTTCCTGCAAGAGATTCTCTTAGTTGTTCTTTCCTTCACGAACTGTTTGAATGCTGTTTTCGAATTTCTTTAGGACATGATCGAAAATGTTGCAATGGATGGGGGGCTCAAGAAGAAAAGTTTCCACTGTAAGTTTCACTTTACGTTTCATTCGTCTTTCCTCGCTGTTTGCTAATTCATTAATCTGAATCATTTGCATGGAAATACTCGAATAGTGAGTGTTTCGGTTGACTCTGATCTAATTGTTCTACTAAACTTCAACTTATGTATGTGTTTTAGTGTATATTTGAACGTTAAAAGCGCATAATTCTAGATAGCAAACTAAATCTTCAGAAGTTTTACTTGGCTCTGACATTTGAATATTCCTCATGTCCCCGTGAGATTCTTGAAGTCAAGGAAGTCAACATATAAGAAGTATGGTTTCATTTTGGAACTTTAGCTTTTTGACTTTTTAGATTGCTGTACTTATAACTCGCAATCGCATTTCTGTTGATTACTGATGACTTTTTATTCGAATGATTTTTTGTTGTTGGTCTTGTTGAATTTTGTCAAGGCAAAAGCAATACTTTGAGCAAAAAAGGATACAGCAACTCCGTCAGACCGCTAATTTGAAGAGCTTCGGAGCAGGATCAAATGGAGAGGCGCAAACTCACACAAAGTGTCGCTCGCTGGATGTTCTCAATTTTCTGAATTTCTCTACAAATTCTCAGGAGTGTGGCTCTCATTGTCCTGATGGTATCTGACGTACAAGACTTGTCAATCTAATATAGCATTTTCATCATTCCTCTGCCTGATTTAACTACTTAACTTCACATATAAGCATTCTGAGTCATATTTTATGATTGACATTTGATTAAGATCTGTTCATGAAGCTGACCATTGAAGCTGATAATGAAGTCCCTACTATTTATATCAGTCCCTATGATATTAAACAATTCTTCCAAGTAACCTCAGCTGTCAGCTTTAATTAATTGTTTTTTCTGCTTTGCTACAAGCTCTACAGTTTTAAGGAAAACAGTTAGCTAAAAGTTTTCTAGTATTCTAGAAATGTTGTTTCTTTTTTATCATCCATATTAGAGCTCATTACCAACCACATCGTTGTTTCTGCAAAGGAGATTATGGAATAACGAGAAAATAATTTCTCATCTTGTGTACAATGGTTCTGTCTTCCATAAACAATTTTAGTCTGAGATGTCCTAATCATCAAAAACTTGCAGTAGTCATATTATTTCCTACAAAACATGTGGTTTTTTCAGATTATCAATCATAGGTTGTAGGCCTCACTTAGCTAATGAGTTAGTACCCTGGAGCAGTTTGACATTGGCCGTTATATAAGCAAACATACCTTTTTTCTCTACCTGACATGACCTGCGGATATTTCAATAAACCTTGGTTCTTTGTCATTTTGTTTCAATTGCTTAATCCATTTTTGCATTCTTTACATTTTATTCTGGAAATTTTAGGGACTTCATGTTGTGTTATGTTACCTTTTTGTTCAAACATATAAGGCAAGAATGACGAGATCAGTGCTTCTGCTGTCAAGTATTGCATCAATAATCCGCCAATAATTCTTGCCAACTGTATCAAGCCAGCAGATTCTCTTGAGCCAAAGGAAGCAAGTACATGTTCTGGCATATCTGATAGAGTGATAACATTGGAGCTTTTTGTTTCTATCTGTCTCATTATACTCTTTTTGACTATTTTAAGAGGCATAAGATGTTTGTTTACCTTTGTATTATTGTGAGATAGGAAATCCATCAGACCATCAAGTGGAGACGGTGTCACCAAAGTAAGAGTGAAGACATTTGCATGAACAAGCATCATGAAAATTAACACTCTTTAAATTGCAATTGAAAATGCTGCTTGTGACCTGTAAACTGAAATGAACTAGTACAAAATGATAATCTGATTCCAAAAATGAGTTTGTGATTGACATTAAACTTAAACAGCCACTTCTTAGATTGTGACTGAATAGGTTAGAATGCTCTTATTCACAAGTTGTTTCTATTTGTTTTCCGACTTGATGAATTGCTTTGTCCAAATTTGTTTACAATTCCTTTTAGCTTGCATGAGAATCAGAATGGTGCTCGTAATGGAGTTCATGAGAAATTGGATCCTCAGAAGATAACTAATCAACAAGGTAAGCACCAGATCTTTGTCAGACAAAAAGTTCACTTCCATTATGGCTTTTGATAAGGATACTTGTCCACTATTTGCTTCATGACCAATTTTTAGAGTGCTTTGGTTACAAATTCCTTCAGTTTTAATAACCATCTGTTTTTTAACTTGTACCTGAAAAATCCTGCTCCCTTCTCAGAGTTCTCACTTTTGGATTTGCTTGAGGAAGGTGATGGAAAACTAGAAAACAGTCTGATAGCTGAAACTCATGTTGCATTTTCAGTTGAAGGTACATTGTTGCTGTTTTAGAACATGAAGACTACTTTTCTACTGAACAACACCCTGACGTTTTCCATTTCCATTTGGTACAAATAAATCTAGCCATATGTGGATATTGTGGCATCAAAATGATATCTACAAAAAACATCTTCAAAGTATCTGGGACTTTATGTGTCGTTGACTCGTTGTTTCAACTAGGAGTAGGCAGTTAAGGTTCTTTCCTGAGGTAGGAGGCACAAAATAATTAACAATAGGCATGGAAGGGAAAACTATAGATAAGTGAAGATTGAGAAATTAGTGGAAAACTATAGATAAGTGAAGATGGAGAAATTAATCAAGTTATTCAAACAACTTACAGTTCTTTCAGTGGAAAGATATAGAGGTCATTTGTTTGGTTCACCAGAAACAATTTTGTTTATTCCTGGGAAATGCAATTTTTGGAAGCTTATTCTCTGGAACTTATCATGAAAAAACTTAAGTTTCTATTTAATTGTCTCGTATTAGCTGTAGTGTAAAAAATACATGCATTTTTTACTAACGCCTATTCAATTGCTCAGATGATACATTTCTAGTGGTTGTCTTGATGAACCTTTAATCTAGGTCAAGTGTTATGACTGGTCATAATATGGAATAAACGATTTTGCAAGTCAGGTTTAGGTAAAGTGGGAGCAGAAACGCCTGTCCACTCACCTCAACCTAACAGGTAATTTATCCTTGCAATCTTTCCCTGGAAAAGTTTCTAATGCTTCACCAGCATCTAATTATACTTTGCTGAAAGAAGCTTTTGTCAAGATAATTTCTTAACTCGATGTTCTTTCAGCAGACTAGGATTCTAGTTGTAACTATCTGTTGATTTAATGGAACATCAGTGCCTGCAGTTCCTTCTTTGGGACCAGTCTGAAATTTCTCTTATTGATGTAATATGTTGAATGTAACAACTTTTTTAATTTATTTCATCATGATATGATAAGAAGGCCAAAATTTCTTTATGACACGCAAGTAATTTCAATTTGATGAATTTTTTTAGATAATCAGTTAATGAAATTCACACTTTATATTGCTAATCTGACATTTTTTGGCAAGCAATAACAGATATACCTCATATGTCTACTCCCCAATAATGGTTTATGGGAGATTAAATACATCAAATAGTATTCCTCGTGTGGTGGATGACCCGGGACTTGGAGCGGTAAGAAACTACTAAATGCATCTCTATCATGATTATAGCCTTCAACGGTCTGTGCAAATTTTTCTGTCATTTTTTTGTTGGTTCGGTAACTCTTATTTGATGTTGTGAAGTTACCACCCTCTTGAAATTAGTACTTCTGTTTGAATGATTCTTTGGCTCTCGATATAATTTCTGCAACTAGAATGAAATTGTCTTGTTTCAACTTCAGTTCTGTTATATATTTGCAATTGCTTCATATTGAAGTTTAATTGTTCTAATAACTACAGTATGTTTTAAGTGACTATTGAGATTACACATTATAGTAAGATTTTTATTTATATGACTCGATCTTGTTTTTCTTATTCTCTTGTACTTTTGACGAAGTTGTATCCTGATTAGGCGGCATACCTCATGCAGGATGCACTAATGCAAGAAACTTGCTCAAATCTGGATGGCAGTTCTCTGGAGTTTTTGACAGGGATTGAGGATTTGCATAGCAAGCCAAGGAAGAAGTTGAGCACCTTCAATGATCATGTTCAATTCAACGGCAACAGCCAGAGTGCTGAGATATGGGACTCCTTCAATGACAGAAAAGAATATTTTAGCACTGAGCATGACGGTGACATTACTATGGATGGTAATCTCAACTGAATATTCTGGCAATTGTTTTTTCGTGTATTGAATAAGCTATCAATCTATCATGCTTTGTGTCATAAGCAATGCAACAGATTGTGGCATTCAAAATTTTGGATTCTTTCATTTATTGTTGTTAATAT
This sequence comes from Erythroxylum ulei, assembly GCA_027564395.1. NCBI lineage: Eukaryota > Viridiplantae > Streptophyta > Magnoliopsida > Malpighiales > Erythroxylaceae > Erythroxylum > Erythroxylum ulei. Next base: position 5,648,823 of record JANITX010000212.1, on the reverse strand, counting down.
GTGAGTTCCGTAATCCATTTTTGAGGATGCATCTAGAATTTTGTCCTTTCCGGGAGAAAATTCTAAACATCAAAAAGTTGAATTCAATTTCTAGTGGAAAGAATAGAAGCAACCCTACAGAAATAAACCACGGGTTCTTTGGCATAAATTTGTGCCTGCCAAACTGTAATGGTGAATATAAAAAGCAAGTGTGAATTTGAGTTCCTATGATCCTCTTTGGCTTCTTAATTGTGGACTTTTGTCTTTAAAAATAAATATATTTTCTGGTAACTTGTGTTGGTTCTAGAAGTTAAAGTTTTAGCTATGGGGATGAGATTGAAGAGCTGCTTTAATTGATTTTAATTATACATGTCATTCTAATGGATTAGCTCTCCTCTAAATTTTTCTTCCTATCTCTTTTGCTTTTCACTTTTTTCCAGCTCATTCTGGTTTATTGAATACCAACTTTCTTTATGGGAGGGAAGCTGAGATGTTTGGGAGGGGCTGGCCATATCAAATGGATAGCATCTGTACTGATTTTCAGAAACCGGATTATGCTATAAAAAGTCCCCATTGGCTTAAGAAAAGGTGTTGTATTAACATCTGACTTTGTTTACCAGTCATAGGCAAACACTCGGAGCTTGACCACCATATATATCTGTGCAGGGATGCTTTGGGAGCAACCCAGTTCAATATCTTAGGTGCTCTTTGTCTCTGCTATCTTAAATATTGTACAAGAAACATATAGTAGATCTTACAGCTTTGGTGTTTTGGTTGTACTTGATACTCGATTTCTAAAACACACATTACTTGTACACCACCACCATAGTACATATACCAGTAGCGATAATGGACTATTCTGTGGAAAATGTGATTCGTGCTTTAGCGATAATGGACTATTCTGTGGAAAATGTGATTCGTGCTTTACTTTTCTGTCAAACATCACTACCAATCATCATTCCGCAACTAATTTTCTAATTTCATTGCCATTCTCTTTGTCGAATTATTTCATGTCAACTCTCTTCCATTATGCTTTTGACCATCCTTGCGGTTGTTAAGCAGCTTTGTCATTCTTTTTCTTTTTACTTTCATCAAGTGTCATTTGGATCATTACTTCTCTCTCCCTGAATACTATGTCTTTCTGCTATTGAAACTTAAAGATGAAACAATATACAGGTCTGACATTTGATATTTTGATTGTTGTTCCTCTCTGGGAACCAGATTCACCTGATCCAAAGCACCAAATGTGGGATGACGATTTTGATTTTCTAGATTCTGAGAGGGCAAGGTGCGTTAAAAAAAGGTGCGGTAACGTGATATATCTCCATTGATAAGATACATCTAGACTCTTTAGGCACAATAGTTTAACGAGTTTCCTTATCTAGGTTTTCTCTAATTTGTGTATAAATGGTTTTCATATCCCAGAATTGTCAGAAAGTTCATTTCGATGTATTCATGATCCCTAGCGCTTTCTATTCCCTACGCTAATATTTCCCATTCATATTTTGAGGGTATAAAGTTAAGTTATTCTCTTGTTTGGCAGGCATAGGTCTGCTTGGGTAAATTTCTGTTTTGGCGAAGTAGCTGACCAGCCTGATTGCTTCAAGAAAGAGTCTGGAAGAGACAACTTGAGCTCGTTGAGGTAAGTGTCCGAGCTTTCTCAATCCAGCACCCTTTACATGCCGTAAGATGATTTCATTTTCTTTTTTGACATATTGATTTGCTCTTGTAAATCGGCAGTGAAGAATCATGCTCATCCACTGGAGGTCACAATATTTACTATAAGATAGCTCATGGTTCCAGTCTTGTTCCAGCTTCAGATTTTTAGTGACTTTGAGAGATGAGACCACTTATATTTTGTTGTCAAACCTTACAGTGAAAAGCAGTAGCATACGTCACAGTACTTTCGGTAGCTCTGACACCCACTCTAATGGCAATAACATTCTTGGCAAAGAAACACAGCCAAGAAATATGGATGATATGTGGAAAGCTGACAACATATGGATGGCGCGAAAAACTACATGCATGCCAGCTAAGTCAGACACAAATTTTGCCTGTAATCTGAGCTCGTCATTTCAGGAGACAATTGGACCATCTGGAAATTGGTTACATGATGAACATTGTTCAGCCGGTAGGAAATTGGGTTTAAGTTCTGCATGTCAAGCTTCAGAAACAGAGTATCCATTCTCAGCCACAAAGCTATTCACTGAAGATAGCTGGAGTTCATTTACTTTCTCTGACCCACCTCATGAAGCTAAATATACTTTTAATGTTTCAAGGACCGATAGTTCGGTTAAATGTGGAAATTCAGGCAGTTTCCAGCAGGAAGATACACCCCTTTGTCAACCGTCCAGTCACATGCAGTCACAAGATTTTCCAACCTACTCTAGGGTTTGCGTAACCAAGCAGAAATTTTGTAAAGAGTCACCAGATTCACGAACAGGTTTGGTCGATCAGTCTCCAACTTCATCTTATGATGCTCCTTTTCTTGAGGAGACATTAAGTCAAGATTTTTCAGCCCAGAAAAGTGCGAGTAAAGATGGGGGGCAATCAACATTTCAACAAGTGAACCTTGAAAAAGTTGATACAAAAAAGAAAATTCTTGACGGCAAGAAGATGGGGATGATGGATGCTCTAGAAACAGGGGAGAATGGTGGTTTTAAGGAAGAAAGAATATCAGAGACATCACCATCTGTACAGGTTCCTAGCCAACCCGAGAACCTTGCCAATGAGAAAGTGTATGTTAAATGAAATGTTGCTCTTTTTGGATCATAATACAGATTAAAAGTTATTATGCAGTAAAATAGTTCTCACTGTTGTCAGATCTGAACAAAATGTTGAAGTTCCTCTTCCTCAGAATTGGAATCAAGGTATCTTACTTTTGGTCTCCAGTCTTCCAATATCGAACTCGGGTATTCTGATATTTGTTAAGCAGCCCAATTTTACGCTTCTTTATCCCTTCTAATATTGAGCCAATATCCTTATGCTAAAGTAGAAAATGGGGAGACTGGAGGCAAAAAAGTGATAACTAAGACGCATATGAGTCTTAACCACTCATCTTCCACCGTCACTATATTAGAATCTCGCGTCCTACAATTTGTGTGGTTGCAGAAAGCATTGAAGGGGGCATCTACGTACACACCTTGAAGAAGGTACGTTCATCTTTTTGCCATTATTTGATATTGACCAGAATATAAGATGTAAATCCCCGTTGGATTTCAAAGATTCGATGTAGTCAGTTTCTCCTCTATTGTGCAAATTCTACAGGATGTTATAGAGGATTTACAAGCTTATTGGTGGAAAGAAGAATGTGTGTGCTTTTCATCAGGATCACTCATCTTTCCATTCGATGCTTCATAGCTTTTGGTAGAAGCTAAAGACGGTTGATATGATTATATACAAGGGTCAGATACTAGAGAGAGAATAACAGCTGAGTATATGCTGACAGATAGCTTTGACTACAATGTCCCGTCCTATCTGTGACTTGTTAGCTTCCTGTTGCCCATTCTCATGTCTGTAGTGTATGTTTTGGAAAATATCTTCCCATGCAAAAGATATGAGTTTGGATGAATTGATTAGTTTTTGATATGGGAGAATTCTTGGTCTCCTACGACCTTGCATCTGGAACGAAAAAGTTCAGCGAATCATTGTGTAGTGGTTGATAATTAACAGCAGATATGAATCACAGTTAAACACAGTTATAGAGAGAAAATTCTGGGGGGTTTGTATTGATTCAAGGAGAAAATTACAAGAATAAAGGGGATGAGAAAAAAAGGAGACGAGAGAGAGGAAAAGTTTTTCATAACAAATTGCATGATCCTTTTTGGTACAAATCTTTCCTTGAAGGAGTATCTGCATGCGCTGAGAGTGTACACCGTTATTCCTGTCATATCAGTGGCACAAGTGGCATTGAGTACGAATTCATCCAGCTTTTGAGGAGGGAACCTGGTCCTCAAACTTCTCTTTGGAGTCTGTGGATCATCATTGGCATTGGGCCCTTGGACTGTAGCATTTCCATTCACAAGAGTACCTCCCCCTTCAAAAGCAACCTTGTTCTCAAGGTGCAAGCTAGGATAAGACTTAAGCAAAACATCCTTGTCTTCCCAGGTCGCCTCATTGAGAGTCAGACCCTCCCAATGAACCTTCCACTGTTCCATCATAGACCGGGCGCGTTGAACCAAGCGTGTCTCCAAAATAGCAAATGGTCACAGAATGAGCGATGAACTGAAGTCAACCAAATTCAAGGGTGTTACTTGTTAGTCAGGTTGGTCGACGCACTTGCGCAATAACGAGACATGGAACATTAGATGTATCTGAGTTGAAGCAGGCAACTCCAACTTGTAAGCGACCGCTCCTACACATTGAAGGATCTTATAAAGACCAAAATAGTGCCTGCCCAACTTGCTATGCCTCTACAAACGAATGGAGTGTTGTTGAAGCAGTTGCAGTTTCACATAAACCCAAACTCCCTCTTGAAAAACAACCTCGCATCGACTGTTATCAGTATAGAGTTTCATACGAGTTTGTGCCTTCTGAAGATTCTGTTTGAGCGATGATAAAACTCTGTCACGTTCCAGCATTTGATTTGCCACCAAGGGGTTACCAGTAGAATTTTTGATGTAACGAGAGATAGTGAGAGGGTCTCGACCATACAAGACAGCAAAAGGAGTCATCTGAGCGGCGGTTTGGTAGGCAGTATTATACCAAAACTTGGCCCAGGGAAGCAATTGCATCCAAGAAGACGGATTATCGGCCACAAAATATCGTAAATACATTTCAAGACATTTGTTAAAGGACCCCGTTTGCCCATCGGACTGGGGATGATAAGCAGTATTCATACTTAGAGTAGTGACCTGTAAATGGTGTAACTCTTTCCAAAAATCGCTCAAAATTCTGACATCTCTATCAGAGACAATTTCAACGGGCACCCCATGAAGGTGTACGATCTCTTGCACAAAAGCAGTGGCTACAGTGGCACTGGAGAAATTAGATGGTAACCCAACAAAGTGGTCGTATTTGGAGAGACGATTAACGACAACCATAATCATTATCTTTCCTTTGGACGGTGGCAAGCCACTGATGAAATCCATAGAAATGGATTCAAAAACCAACTCAAGGATTGGTAGGGGTTGCAAAAGTCCACTAGGGCTTAGTGAAGAAGCCTTCATCTGTTGGCAAGTGTGGCACTCAAATATAAAATGTTTAACATCTTTTCGCATAGACTTCCAGAAAAAATTAGAGGAAAGGCAGTGAAAGGTCCTTTTAATACCAGCATGTCCTCGTACTAGTGATGAATGAAATTCAGCAAGTAACCTGAAACGTAAGAGGGAATTAGAAGGCAGCACCAAACGGCCTTGAAAGAATAGTAAACCATCGCGAAACTCAAAGCCAGGAAGGCCCAAAGGATCACTGCTCAGACGTTGCTGTAAGGAAAGCAACTCAGGGCTGGTTTGATTAGCTTCCCTTATATCAAACACCAAGGTAAACTCCATATGTGACAACGCAAAGAAACTGGACATATGCACACACGATAATGCATCAGCTGCACTATTTTGTTTACCGGGTTGGTACATAATATCAAAATCATAACCAATAAGCTTGCTAAGCCACTTCTGTTGATCAAGTGTTTGAATTACTTATTCGGTCAAGTTCTTCAAGGATTGCTGGTTAGTAACGATGGTAAACTTGCAGCCTAGCAACTGCTGCCTCTACTTAGCAATGGCCTAGGTGATAGAAAACATCTCCTGCTAGTATGTATGGTGGTGAGTTTGAGAATGAGAAATTCAGAATATTTTGTGAGGAGAATGGAATTTTCCATAATTTCTCTGCTCCTAGAATTCCACAACAAAATGGAGTTGTAGAAAGGAGGAACATGACAATTCAAGAAATGGCAAGGACTATGTTGTGTCAAATGAATCTTCCCAAGTATTTCTGGGCAGAAGCTGTGAATACAACTTATTGTATTCAAAATAAAATACTTATGAGACCTTTGTTGAAGAAAACTCCATATGAGTTATAGAAAGGAAGGAAGCCTAATATATCTAACTTCCATCTATTTGGTTGCAAGTGTACTATATTGAATACAAAGGAAATTCTAGATAAATTCGATTATAAGACTTATTCAGGAATTTTTCTAAGATACTCAATTATCTTCGAAATCTTATATGGTTTACAATCTTACCTCTAAGACTGTTGAGGAGACTATTCATGTCAAGTTTGATGATAGTTCTTAACCAAGTAAGAGAGATGGTACTGATAATGAAACCCTATCAGTTCCTTTGGTTGATAGTGAAGATGTGTCACCATTAAATACTCCTTTAGACAAAGTAGAAGATATTCCTGAAACGCTTGATCTGAAAAGGGATTAGAAATATAAGAGTTCTCATCCAAAAGATTTAATTATAGGAGAGGCCTCAAAAGGTGTAAAAGCTAGGTCCAAATTTAGAAGAGAAAACAATGTAGCTTTTATCTCTGAAATAGAGCCTAAGAAAATTGATGAAGCTTGGATTTTAGCTATGCAAGAGGAACTAAATCCTTTCATTAGGAATAAAGTTTGGTTTTTAGTTCCCAGAAGCTTTAAAAAGTCCATCGTAGGAACTAGATGGGTTTTTAAGAATAAACTAGACGAATCAGGTAGTGTGAGTCGTAACAAAGCAAGATTAGTAGCACAAGGCTATAATCAATAAGAAGGAATATACTACAATGAGACTTATGCTCCTATAGCAAGACTAGAAGCTATTAGGATTTTGCTTGCATATGTTGTCAGACATGATATAAATCTTTTTATGGATGTGAAAAGTGCATTTCTGAATGGTTTTATAGATGAAGAAGTTTATGTAAACAACCTTCTGGTTTCGAAGATGTTAAAAAACCAGACCATATCTATAGACTTCATAAAGCTTTCTATGGATTAAAACAAGCTCCTCGAGCTTGGTGTGATCGTCTGAGTTCTTTTCTAATTGAGAATGATTTTAGTAGAGGTCATGTAGATAAGACGTTATTTAAAAAATGCAT
>JANITX010000212.1:5600257-5615410 GCA_027564395.1 Erythroxylum ulei | reverse complement strand
AATACTTAATCCTAGGCTAGAATCATGTGAGTATTCTTGTATAAATTGGTGGTTGTATATTATGAAAAATATATACAGAATAGAATTACTTTCTCTATTCTGGTACATTTAGTTTAATAATATTTGTTATTAAAAACTGATCGGTTTATTAATTAATCAGCTAATATTTTATAAATTAGTCAATTTTTATAAACTAATTAATTTTTATTTAATAACCTCATTTTTCAATTAAACTTTCAATTTTTCGATGAGTAAGGGCAATCTTTATCCATTAATTTTAAAAGTATTCGATTTTATTTAATCTTTAACCGATCTTATGACAGTGTAATACCAATTAAATCTTTTAAACTTTAAACCGATTTGAAAACATTCATTAAAAACTAGAGATTCTTTGGAAATTCCTACCTACCACTTGAGTAATCCGATACTGCTAAAATCACGGGCTTTAATTTTTTGAAATTGAACACAGCACAATATATCAAATATGCTAGAATTCAATTACCATTTGAGTCATGGACGCATGTCCCTTACGTCAAGATACGAGAAAGAAGAGGAGAATTCATTCAGGAAAACAAAAAAGTCTTTTCAATTCAGCTGAACTGTTTAATGACCAATGCAGCCCCTCGATAGATTTGTATAATCTAAGTGGGTTAGTTGTGGTGCATGTGCATTAAAGAATCGTACATTGTTGAACAAAAGAACAAGAAGTTACATACCATATAAGCAGCACGAACTTATCCATTTTGGTGTAGAGTTAGAATTCCTAACATCTCTAATCTTTTGAAAAATCTACGCAATAGATGTAAATAAGTCAAACGGATCGAACAATGTTAACTACTTTGTACCTGAACCATAAGATGACCAATGAGTCATAAATTATTACTCGATGTAGCTAACAATTAATTCATAATTCAATATGACATAACATTGTAATTTAAAAATAAGATGAGATTTAAGTACCCTTTTCAAAACTAACTTATCTTTATTTATTTTTATCATTTTCTTATTTTAAAAGTTAAATATTATTACTGTTATTTCAATTACTCTTCAAGTTAAAGGACTTATTTTCTTGTGGTAGTACTATTTTGATTTCTTTTCGTCAACAAGAGACTTTGTCAATAGCTAAAATAGAACGCAAATGGTTTCGAAAGGGTGAGAATTGGAGCCTTCCTCTTAAGCTTCCATCGGCATCAGCCAAACTAACTTTGATTATAGAGGCAAAGTAGAAAAGGACATTCCTCAAAACATATATCGAATCAAACAACTCGTAGAAAGAACACAATTATAAGCGTTAAACTAATCTACATCGAAACATGACAAGACCACTGAGTTCGATATAGATTATAAAACTAATAACATTCCAATAGAAAAACAAGACTTGAAGCCATACCTAGCCACCCCGCCGTTCAAATCCTTTTATTATTATTTAAATGCAGACTGAATGAACTTTAAAGTGTATATAGAGTTTGTAAAATTGGTCTAGTTCGGATCAATTCAGCTCAGTTCAATTCAATATAACATGTTATATTTGAATTAAGCCGAATTTAAGTTTAAGTGATTGAGGATAAAAATGGTGACGATCTAAAAATTGAATTATATCTTTTTTAATTAGTTATATTAAAACGATATTATTTTTAAAAAGTTAGAGTTCAAGTTAAACTAAAATTGAGACTTTTTATTGATAAGGTTAGATCAATTTGATTATCATCTCTGATTGCACACGCAATAATCCATACATATGCAATATCAATTCAACTGAACTTTAAAGTAATCTCCGCCATCGATGACTCATCCTCTTTGGTGAATTGCAACAACTATTGGTTTGGTTACTTTGCTTAGACCTGTGGTCCCATTACTATAGTTGCCATGTTAAAATAAGGCCTTCCACATACAAAGAAAGATCGCATGTACTAGACAAGTGTAAAGTTCACAGAATAATTGTTCACGGGGGAGGTTGTAAAAGCTAGCTAGGCGGTGCTATATATGTATTGGGCCGGCTGGAACTTAGAACGTTTCATTTGTTAAGTTTTGAGTGTGTCAAAAGGCAATTCAATTGAGAATTCACATGAAGGTGAAGCTGTTCTTGACCGTTTTATGTGGGATCGAAAGTGGGTCTCCGCAATTTGATGATACAAAAATTTTACTTTAAAAGAGAAAAGAAAACAATTATATGTAGAAATAAAAATAAAAGTCTTCCCTTCCAACTTGCCTAACATTAGTTCAAAGTTCAACTGTAATTATGTAACCAATTCAAAGGGTAAGAAATTTGATGGTTTGAACTAGTCAAATTCTTTTCTTTTCAATCTGTTGTTTGACGTTGAAAGCACATATTTCAAAAGTGTGTTAAGCATGGTAATTATATCTACCATGTTCTATTATAAAAAGCATTTAAATTTTGGGATATACAATTTAAGAAATGATTTAATGAATGTCAATGCAAATGTTTCTAAATAACTTCATATTTGGTATATCTAGTTTATCAATTTATTTTTTTGGTAAATCAGAAAATCAAATCAATTTAATTTTTTGTTCTAATGACATGCAAAACTCAATGGTTATGAGTATTGACATCTAACCAATAACATTAACCATTTTCTATTTTTGTGTAATGAAAATTATTACTTGATTAATTTGGTAAATCTATATTCAAATTAATAGAATTCAAAGTATCGTTAGTACCAGAACGACGACAACAACACTCAGCAGAAATTTCGCTGAAACGCAAGGTATGAGAAGATTTAGTAATACGCAGTCTTATCCTAACTAGTAGAGAAACTCGTTATAAATGGCCAACATGAATGAGTGAAAATAAAAAGTAAATCCTTATTTTCTAATGGCTTAAATTGAAAATTGAGTGAAATAATTTTTTAAATATTTTTCCGATATTATCTACTCTTAATTTTTTACATAAAAGATTTCTTTTATGTTGATTGACTAATTATAATTTTTATTAAATTTTAAGCAAATTAAAATGAAGTAAGATCAAATGTTTAATTTACATACAATTATTAATTCCTATCAATTTTAGTTCGTAAGAATTGCCAAATACTAATTTTGATATTAATTACTTTGTTTGGTTTGATTTATTTAATAATTTAATGCTGACTAATTTATATAAAAAATTCCATAGATATTTTATATTTGAAAAAAAATATGATTTGACTTTTTTTTTTCTATATAAACACCGCAACCGTGACCATTCTCAACGAACCTAGGATTTAACAGAATCTACATGCATAACGCAAATCTTATATCTCTTACATAGCTTCATTAATAGACCTTCATACATTAGTATCTGAGAGCTTACTCTTCTTCTTGGAATCCAACATTTTGCAGAGCTGATCGTCTTACCCAGAACAACTCAATACCGGTCACCACTAATCCAAAGGTAATTAAGCACCAAAACCCTCATTTCTTCCTCTACGATTAATTTAGTAAATCATACATTATGATTAATTAATTAATTGTTAAGATTGAAAAGTTTCCATCTTAAAACCAAATTTCTCTGAATGGTCAAATGCAAAATTCATTGCACGAATCATTTCCTTTCATACTCTCACGTGAAGCCCTCTTTAAAGTGACCAAAATCGGTGTGAGTTCTTTTGTTGCTAATGCTATGAATGGTGTTGCACAATTCCCTCCAAATAATGAACCCGTGACCTTTGACACATCTTCTTCTAAAGTGGTTTAAGGTAGGAATGCAAAGAACGCATTTATGTTTCATAAGTTATTACACGTATTTGAAGCTGATTAAGGCAACGTTTTTTATTCTCTCGAGTTACTAAAAGGTCATTCATCACTCTGCACGTTTCCTAAAACAACTTCAGGACTGTTCCTGATTTTCAATCCTCAGGTTTCAGAATTCTCACGACTAAAAGAAGCAGTGACGACCGAACAGAAAAGGGGGTGTATGATCAAAGAAGAAGGAAAAAGTGTAGATGTTATTTATCTGATACCTCATCTGCTCTCACTCTACTTTCCATCACTTTCCTTTTGCTTTTCCAGACAGATTTGCTTCTAGATTACATTGGTAGGAAGCAAGGTATGTCCGTGTTTCCTGGTTTTTATGTTAATGTTTGTGTTTTACCTTCTCTTTGTTTCCACTTGGAAGTTTCTGTCTTTGAGAGATTAGATCCTATTTTGTGGAATTGTGTAATAATTTGGCATGACAATGGACAAGTTCTGCTCTCTTGTTAGGTGTCTAGCAATGGCTGTTTGCTTGTTCTTCATCATCTTCTTCTTGTCCATCTTCCGTGGTCCTGCTTATTCCGAGAAGACCCCAGTTAGGTTCTTCCTCTTCTTTCCCTTCTCTCCCTTCTCTGAGCGTTGTATTGTGTTTCTGTTTGGGTACTGCATGTGTTTTCATATCCCTGTGTATAGAGAGAGTCACAGATATAATTTACAGTTCACATGTCTTACTAACTGTTGAGACAGGTAAAACATGAGGCTGGGATTCCTGGAAGGACATGACTTTCAATTTCTTTTGTTTTGTTTTGTCTATAACTTGTTTTCCTTTTTCTTGATCTTTGGTCACATTTGCGGAGTTAAACTGGTGGCCCAAATGTGTTGTCGATCATCTTTCAATCCTTGTGTTTTGTTGCTCTTACCTGTTTTAAAGACAAAGAGTACATTCGTCTCTATTTCCTCTTCTCAAACTCTCGAAAATGTCACGAAATAGGACCTTTTTGGACCCACTAGACCTCTACAGCAGAAAGTTTATAAGGTGAGACAAGTTTGTAAAAAAGCTATAGCCTAGAGCCACCCATTTGTACTCTAAAAAGAGAGTGCAGGCTTGTGACTAAAGCTATTAAGCACAGGTCCTACTTCTGGTGTTTAGTGTTGATGCCATTTCACGAGACCACAGCAAATTACATCAGGACTCAGCAGTCATACCTTCTCACTTGCAGCCGTTATAAAATAACTTTCTCTAAATTTTTCTATCTTTTCATTAATGAGATAAGCATCGTTTAGTTTTACTATTTGCAGAGAACTTCCAAGGAACAATTACAGTTCAACGGCTCTTGGGGTCCAGCTACGTAGACAAAGTCATGAACGGGTACTAAAACTGTATAATTTTATTCAACTTACGATCTAATCTATACATCTTTAAAAAGTTAGGTAAGTCACTGTTTCGTGATGTGTTACGTTTGAAGAACTCACTAAACTGAAAACCTACAGGTTTCAGGTAAACCAAAGTCCTGAGGCTTCTGTAGATATCCTAGTCTCTACCCTTTTTCAGTTGACTTTGTTGATAGTATATTTCGCTTCAGAAGTAATAATTTAAGTACTTTGTCTCTCAGGTTGTGATTGATAATGGGATTGTTGAAGTCACCTTCTCTGCTCCTGATGGCGATGTGGCTGGAATAAAATACCATGGAATTGACAATGTACTCGAAACTCTTAACGAAGATAACAATAGAGGGTATCTATCTACCAATCACCGCAATTTCCAAGCAGTCTCTTTCAGTCCAATCTCTAATAGCATTTGCAATTGGTAAATATGCACTTGTCAATAATAATTTTTTGGGGCAGGTATTGGGACGTGGTCTGGAACACTCCTGGAGATCGTATCATCTTTGACAGGTTTCGTCACTTCCTTCGTCAGGATTTTTTTTCCTTCCGTATATATTTGACCAATCAAGTGACGTTCCAAACTCACTCAGACCAAGTTCCCTATGTTTCTCATATAGTATGAAAATGATCATTTTTGAAATGAAGTTTCATGATCCAGATGAAGATTTTGCAACTTGATTTGCAGATTACGAGGAACTAAATATAGCATAATAGAGGAAGACGAGGAGCAAGTGGAAGTGTCATTCTCCAAAACATGGGACGTTTCGGTTGGAAAAGACGCAGTTCCCTTGAATGTAGACAAAAGGTCTGACTCACAATTCTTCAGAAATCTGAAGTTAACATCCAAAAAATTGGATTAAAGATAATAACAATGGTTAGTAAGTTCATTAACCCACTAATTGTGAGCTTGTTTGCAGGTACATACTGAGGCGTGGAAGCTCAGGGATTTACATGTACACCATATTGGAACGGTTAGAAGGCTGGCCTGATGTTGACATGGATCAGATAAGAGTGGTCTTTAAGCTCCAACAGGAAAAGTATGATCAAAACTACTTGAAATAAATACTCCATTCAACAAGTTGCTGGTTGTTAGAGAACAGTTTCTTTAATGGAATACGTGCCTGGTCAGGTTTCATTACATGGCAATATCGGACTACAGACAACGGGTCATGCCTATGCCTGAAGACCGTATAACTGGTCTGCCTCTAGCATACCCAGAAGCTGTTCTCTTGACCCATCCAATCAATCCGGAACTTAGAGGAGAGGTAACGCTAAATTCACTTATTATTTAGACACTTGTTAGGTGTTCGACGTAATGTCCCAATGAATTGTGAATTAATGCACCTTTTCTGAAGTTGTGATCTTTGGGTTCGATTACTGGAATTTTCTTCAACTGAACGAAATCTGAATGTTGGTTTGTTGTTAGTAGTTGGGTATATTCAGTCAAGTGGACATTTTTTCCAAGTTTTGGTGATGTTGTGGAACGTAGGTAGATGACAAGTACCAGTACTCATGCGAGAACAAAGACAATAAATTACACGGATGGATATCGGAGGATCCACCGGTGGGATTTTGGATGATCACACCAAGCAATGAGTTTCGTGCTGGTGGGCCTATCAAGCAAGACCTTACCTCCCATGTTGGCCCAACTGTTCTTAATGTAAGTTAGCCATCTCCAAGTCCTGGTTCAGATAATCATTGAAACACACAAATTATATACTCTTGATGTAACCTGTTTTCCTCTTGATTTTAATTTGGTTTTTATTGTGGTAGATGTTTACCAGTACTCACTACACTGGAAAGGACTTGAGGACAGATTATCGAAATGGACAACATTGGAAGAAAGTTTTTGGTCCTGTATTTGTTTATCTGAATTCCATTCCATCCACCGAGAACCCCTTATCTCTTTGGCGAGATGCTAAAAAACAGGTACATCCATCTACTAATAGTTCGTGCCCTGTATGGGAATGAATCATAGATAGCCTTTATATGATTTTTCAACTTGATTTCCGTTATCAGATGTCAACAGAAGTTAAAAGCTGGCCGTATAGCTTTCCTCGGTCAAAAGATTTTCCTTCTGGGAAACAACGGGGGAGTGTTATGGGTCAATTACTAGTCCGTGACAGGTAAATCCTACTGTTATATGATTTTCTAAGTGAATATATAGTAACTTTCAAAGTTTCTGATTTGTTTCTTTTCCTTTAGATACATGAACAAGAGATTAATGTATGCCAGCTCTGCTTATGTGGGGTTGGCAGCACCTGGAGAGGTGGGCTCATGGCAAACAGAAGCCAAGGTTTCATCAATACCAACTGAAAACTTGTCTCCTCTAACTATTAGGTTAAAATGAGGACCATTTTAGCCAACAATCATTGTGTTATTCCATTCCAGGGTTACCAGTTCTGGGCTCAAGCTGACAGGGAAGGACGCTTCTTGATCAACAATGTTCGAGCTGGAGTCTACAACTTGTATGCTTGGGTTCCTGGTGTTATTGGAGATTACAAGGGTCATATTAACATCACCGTTGCACCAGGTATAACTATCTTCATAATTTTCTTGAAAGGCATCATTTTAGTGACTTTCACATAATGTCAGCTCTGTTTGCCAATTAATGAAATGCAGGATCTGAGTTCAAATTGGGACTCCTTATTTATGAACCTCCAAGAAATGGTCCGACCCTTTGGGAAATCGGCATTCCTGACCGCAGTGCTGCTGAGTTTTTTGTGCCAGAGACATACCCCACGCTCATGAACAAATTGTACAACAATCGACCAACTGACAAGTTAGCTTCTTCTCAGGATATTGCAATTTCTTGTACCAGTACCGACTTTTCGATCTGTCTGATATGTTAATGCCGCTACTTTTCATGAAAAGGTTTAGGCAGTATGGACTATGGGAACGATATAGTGATTTATATCCAGAGGGTGATCTTGTATATAATATGGGCACCAATGATTACTTCCAGGATTGGTTTTTTGCTCAGGTTCCTAGGTAATTTAATTCACTTAATTTGTTATTCCTATGTTACTTATGTTTTATCTTCTTGGTGTGCTGATTCTGATTTGTTGCACTGCAGAACTAAAGGAAATAGGACATACAAGGCAACTACATGGCGGATTAACTTTGACCTTGGAGATCTGAAGCGGAGCGGATCTTACACGCTTCAGTTGGCTTTGGCATCAGCTACTGTAGCTGAACTCCAGGTATGACTCTGACCCTTATTTTCTATGCAAACTCCATAGAAACTACTCTGTTACTTTGATTTTTTTGCTGATGAATGTGTCTAACATATCGAATAGGTTCGGATAAATGATCCAGGGGCCAAAGAACCTCTTTTTACGACGGGGCTAATAGGCAAGGATAATGCTGTTGCCAGACATGGCATCCATGGACTGTATCGGTTGTATAGCATTAGCTTACCAAGTAAACTAGTTCTTCAAGGGAAAAATGCTGTATACCTCACTCAATCCAAAAGCGATAGCCCTTTTCATGGTGTCATGTATGATTACATGCGCTTGGAAGGGCCAGAAGAAACTTGATTACTTTCTATATGTTACTTCTCCTGTTCATAGGCTGTAGCGTTTAAGTATAGGCAACATATGATAATAGAAGGAAGTAGTTCAGATTAATGGGAACTCCGACTCATACTAAGGGGAAGATAGCAACTAACAAGTACTTTTAACACACCAATACGTACTTCATACAGGTTGATTTCCTGACAATTACACTTTCTTCATCTATATCTATTCTTGAGGTTGGTATCATACCAACGTAACCAGTGGTGCTACTGTTGCTAAAAAAACTCAAAAGCTTATTCCATTACGATTTCTTTCAGATAATGTCAAATAAAACATATAATCTACCACCGAGGATCGAAGTCCAGTGGCAAAGGGCAAAGGGGCTGATCTTTGCTTAAGTCCAGGTGGGTAACAAAAAATAAGAACATATAATGTACTGTTTAAACAGGAAGGTGCTGATGGTGCCTTCGTAAATCTGAATAAAGTAAATTATGTTTAAGACTTTGGTGAGTGAATAAAGAGGTTTTAACTTTTACTACGAATATAACAAGGCCCTCCATTGTCTCGTTAATTAAGCTTGGTAATCAACACCAGTTTTTGAAATTATTTTTCTAATTTATTTAATTAATAAACTTAAAAATTAAATAATATTTTTTCTTAATATATGTGCGTTTATTTATAGTAATTAATTCTTAATCATTTTAAAGAATTTATGTTAAGATAATTAGTGTAATATTTTATAAATTTCAATTTTATATAATATTTTTAATAATTAGTGCAATATTTTTACAGACATAAATTTCAATTTTATAATGTTAAATAATAATTTTAATAATTTAATAGTTTGATAATGAATATGCAATGAAATTAATTACATGTTAAATAATTGTATTATATAGAAAAATTATCTAAAATTAAAATAGCGTCTTTGTATGTGTTATTTAGATTTCTATATTAGTTATGAATTAAATAAAATTAAAATCCAACTTTAACACAATTAATAATAATCAAAATTAACAAAAGCATAATGTCGACATAGCTGGATGAAAATTATGTATCATGCAAAAATTGGGATTATGGAATTTAGTATCGGTAAACCATATTTAATAATTCCTATTCCTAACATAAATCTTTAATACACAGATCTAGATTGGCATAGATTTCGTTTTTATTTTAAAAATAACATAAATTTTATTAAGTGATATTTTTAAAAAAATGTATTAATGAATTTTATTTGGATTGCATGTGTAGATCCTATTCTAACATAATCAATGAATTTGGATTGCATGTATATCCTGTTCTAACGTAATCAAACTTTATCTTCTGAATGAGTCTACGTAATATTTTGTTATATTCTATAGAATCCTAACTTAATTAGATTTATATACTATTCAGTTTCTAACACTAAATATCTCAACAATAAATATTATATTTTATAATTTATAAGTATTTAGAAGGAATTCTTCAAAGTACTTAATGTAATTTAGAAATATTATAAAGGGTAAAATGAGAAATTATATATATTTATATATATATATATATATATATTTCTATTTATTACAGATAATTCTACTTCAACTATAGCTTAAATAAAAGTAAATTCCGTCTTTAACACAATCAATAATAATCAAAATTATCCAAAACAGGCATATTTTATGTATGATGGGATGAAACTTACGTACTTCTCGTTGGCTAGTTATCATGCAAGGATTGGGATTATGAAATTTAGTATAGGTAAAGGATAGATTACAATTCCTATTCCTAACATAAATCTTTGATTTGCTAATTATCTAGCATGGAAGTGTAAGTTCACGCTAATTGTCTAGTTGGTTTAACCATTCTATGGAGAGTAGGATTAGGAAATCAGAGTTGGATAAGTTTAAGGACATACTCATCTAAGATTGTGAATCGTCTGCTATAAATACACTACGCGCCTTGGTCCTTTTAGTTACCTCTCTTTCACATCTAACTAACCTAAGGACTCCATCAAGATGGTCATGAAGAAGTTATCTCGAGCGTTTGCGTGGATGTTCTTTGCGTTGTTTATTCTGCTGGTGACTTCTTGTTCATCCCTGCAACCATTGTTGCAAAGGTAAAGAATTCTGCAAGTAAACAGTTGTACGAGGCTTGAATTAATATATCTTATGTCATCGCGCTCTTAATATAATCTTTCCACTTCAGGGAAGCTTCGATAGGGAGCAATGGCTACTCGTCTCCTGTTCGGTTGTATGAGGGTGGTTCATATGTATATATGTTTCCTGAACTTTAGTTTGCGACATAACCTCCACAGTCTACCATTGACGTTTTCTCTGATTGTTTTATATATGTTTTATGTTCGCAGGTTGTAATAGATAATGGCATTGTTCAGATAACTCTAGCAAAACCAGGTGGTTATGTTACTGGAGTAAAATACGGTGGAATACCAAATTTACTCGAAACCCGTAACAAACCAAGCAATCGAGGGTACGTTTCCATTCAGTCTTTCTTTCCAAATCTACGAAAACTTATCCTGATGTGTTCATGTTCTTGAAAACTGAAACTATACACATTGCAGGTACATGGATGCGTTTTGGAACTTTCCAGGGGGTCATGCAGATACAGACTAGTAAATATCACCATCCTCCACTATATCATCTCCTGTAGAATTTATATTACATAAGATTCACTCATTCCTTAACTCTAACTTGCAGTTTTTTGGGAACCAACTTTACTGTCATAACGAGGAACGAAGACCAAATTGAAGTCTCATTTAGCAGAACTTGGGACACGTCAATTTCTCACATAGCTCCAATTAATGTAGACAAAAGGTACATGGATGGTAAACTTCTTGTTTATATACTATTGAAATCTAAACTTTAAGTCGTGTTAAGATTGTAACTTAGGTTCTTCTTTTACAGGTACATCGTGCAGCGTGGCAGTGCAGGATTTTACACGTACGCAATATTCGAACACTTAGAAGGGTGGCCTGATTTTGACTTGGATTACTTCAGGATGGTCTTCAAACCTCAAAATAACAAGTAATTCTACTTCACTATTTATAAATTTCTTACCATACTGCATGCTTATGAGATTTAATGTTATATAATATATGGCGGGATAGGTTTCACTATATGGCCATATCGGACGACATCCAAAGGGTGATGCCCACACCAAGTGACACCCAACACGGTCATAAGTTAGCATACAAGGAAGCCACCCTCGTGAATGGAGAGGTATGTCTTATCAAAACATGATCTTTTGATCAACCACAATGTAATCTGCAATTTAAAAACTTAAGAAGATACTAATAATCTAACTCTAAAATGGAAATTTGGGATGTGAGCAGGTGGATGATAAATACATGTATTCCATGGAAAACAAAGATCACAGAGTGAAAGGATGGATATCAAATGACCCACCTGTAGGGTTTTGGATGATCACACCCACTGATGAATATTTTGCTGGTGGACCAACTAAGCAAGATCTTACTTCGCATGTTGGCCCTACTGTTCTTGCAGTAAGTTTGTCTGACACAATACGATTAAGACATCCCCGTATCAGGATCTGATAACTTTTAGGAACTGGATTAACGTTGGTGATCGAATTTTTCTCGCAGATCTTCCACAGTGACCATTACGTGAACGAGTTAAGTAAACAGTTTAGAGATGGAGAGGCTTGGAAGAAAGTGTACGGTCCCATTTTCATTTACCTTAATTCCAATAACTATGGCGATTATCAAACATTATGGAACGATGCTAAAAGACAGGTGAGTTTGGCGTTTTTTCTTCTTGTCAACTAGATAATTGATTAATAATTTAACAATTTATGTTTTATTTTCTTTTATTAAATAGACATCCGAAGAAATCAATAAATGGCCATATGATTTCGTTCAATCAGAAGAATTCCTTCCCTCATATAAACGAGGAACAGTAAATGGGCAGTTAGCCATTAAAGATAGGTAAATATTAGTTCTTGTTTTTATTTGTTGATTTTATGGAAAAAAAAAATAGAAAACTTACCTAAAAAGGGGTTCTAAATAACAGTGATGCTCAGAGCAATTTTGATGGTGCGAGCTATGCTTATGTGGGGTTGGCATCTCCTGGAGAGGCTGGTTCATGGCAGTTTGAAATTAAGGTTCGTTTCCATTTTCCACTTGCGATTCTTTCAGATTCATTTGTTTATTTATTCTGGCTTTGGTCACATACTGATTTCGATTGATGTTTTGCAGGGTTATCAATTCTGGACTCGAGCTAACAGGAATGGAGATTTCCAGATCAAAAATGTCAGACCCGGGATCTACAATTTGTATGCTTGGGTTCCAGGTTTCGTTGGGGACTACAAATACAGTGAGCAAATCACCATTGAAGAAGGTACATTCAATACTGAATCTTCATATTTTTAATACGTAAGAATTGATACAGTGGGCAAATCATCACTGAAGAAGGTTAGTGTTTTGTAGTAATATGCAGATTGATTGATCCATAATGCAGGAAGTGAAGTCAGGTTGGATGATCTTAGATTTGAAACTCCAAGGAATGGTCCTACTCTATGGGAAATAGGCATCCCTGACCGTTCAGCTGCCGAGTTCTTTATACCAGACCCAAGTCCAGATCTCCAAAACAAAGTTTTCCTGAACAAACCTCAACACAGGTATAGGCAATATGGGTTGTGGTCACGATACACAGATTTGTATCCAGAGAATGATCTCGTTTACAATATTGGCTCTAGTAATCACACTCGAGATTGGTTCTATGCCCATGTACCAAGGTAATACAACGATACGTGTTATGATTCTCAATTTGCTTCAAAACAATTCATCTTTAAAACCCTCTCTGTGGAAGATCTTTATCTCTTCTTTCTTAATGTGAAAAATGAACTTTTCTTTTAACACTTTTGCAGGCTTACAAATGGCAATTACCAACCTACGACTTGGCAGATCAATTTTGAGCTTTACAATGTCCAACCATACGCAACATACACTCTCCAATTGGCCCTGGCATCTTCCAATTACGCTCATCTAAACGTAAAGACTACAAAACTTTTATTATCTTTTCAGAATACTTGAGAGTTTCGTTTATTAACTAAAGAAGATTCAATTCCACAATGGTTTTACCTTTTACAGGTTCGACTAAATAATCAACTATCACCTAGGCCTCTGTTTACAACCGGAGGTATTGGAAAGGACAACGCCGTAGCAAGAGATGGAATTCATGGAATCCACAGGTTGTACACGATTGAGGTTCCCTCTCGCTTTCTTGTTAATGGACAAAATGCTCTGTATCTTCAACAAGCCAGAGGCTCAAGTCCCTTCCAAGGAATGATGTACGATTACATTCGTTTGGAAGGACCCAGTTCCAGCCGAAGGAGTTAGTAGCAGTTACTGAAATATATGGTAGATAATACCTTTGTTTCTTTATTTGTTTCCTTTGTTGCAGGTAGAGTTCTTCTTAGTGTAGGATTATGAAAACGTTTCCGATTTTTTAATTCAGACATTCAACTACAAATGTAAATATCCATAAATTGAAATGCTCCTTTTTTCACTTTTTATCTTTATTTTTCAATATTTAATGAATCAACTCTTTTATCTTTTTTTAATTATATTATAAAATAACTGAACTCCTAAAGAGTGAATTCATTATTTAAATCTTGTTTTGAATAAAATTTGAGGTTTTCCTACGGAAAAGCCATGTGTATAATCGAACTATTTAAACAGGAGAAACATACCCAGGGACGAGAGGGTAAGTCGAATTGCCCCGTTCACTCTTGATCATGTGGAGGTCCGAATGGCATGTCCCCCGGTACATCACTTTGAATGCAACATCTTTCTCTCCTGTGGCCTGTAAATTATGTCACAAGAACCAAAATTACCAACTCCATTCTTCAATATAGCTTCTGAATTTCTGATGTTTAAGCTTCAGACCAAACAAGAAAAGGGAACGACAGGGAAGGTCTTTGATCATGAAGTTGAGAAAACAAGTGGAAAGAACCTCCTGGAGAATTTGAATGGAGAGAGGATGCCAGAACTGTCTCTTGCTGCCCATCCAAAGGCCTGTTTTGCTTCCATTTCCTCTGGCACTACGGTCACCATTTTCATCTGTTCTTCGCTTCAACAAAAGAGGAACATCTCTCAAAAGTTTCAAGAATTTGCCATGGGATTGACTCTGATGCAGCGTCTGATGTTTTCGTCATATTTGGATAATGGTATAATGCATTCATATTTTATAAAGTAATCGTAATTGGTGATGTAATACATTACCAAATGATTCCTAATTTTCTTCTCGTAGATGTTATCGTACACCAATTGAAATTAAGGGTGTGCTTGTTTGGTGGGTATGAGGAGAGAGGAATAGGTATGGAATAAAAAAAAAGCTTGGTAGGAGGTTATGATTATTTGGCTTCTACTTGTTGGACGCAGCGGGTGTATTTTGTGAAAAGGAAAAATAAAATGAGCAACATGGACACAGAATATTTAACGTGGTTCACTCTTAATTTTAGGCTACGTCCATGAACAAAACTCAGAATATTTCTTCCACTATTACAAATAGTAGGTATACAGAGATAAAACCAAAATAGTGGCTCACAA
>JANITX010000212.1:5561444-5571991 GCA_027564395.1 Erythroxylum ulei | reverse complement strand
TCCAATAACTGAGATTACACTGCAATGCCCCTGTTATTTGACTATGAGTCGTACTATTAAGAGGCAATGTTTTGTTTCGCTGCCCAAATAAGGTTGCTATATTTTTTCCTTACTGGATCATTTGTACTATTTCTGAATAAAGAAAAGATAAGATTTAGTTGGAAAGAATACAATGGACAAAATACTTTTTAATGCAAGTATCCGTATTAGGGTATAAAATTAATACTAGTTTATAATTTTATAAGCATTATGACAAGAGTTTGTATCAAATAACAGAACACAGCCAATTAAAATTGCTTCTTGTCAAAAGACATATAACACTAATTTAAACCATAGAATAGAGGATGTCTAGTAGATCAATAAACTAAATAAACTAGTTGAGAATTATAATAAGTTCAGGACATATAGCATCATTAGTTCTGTTTATGATAACCCATTTGCTTATTAGATAACCCTAATTCCCTTCGTATGAAACCGTATCGAATCAAAAACTTGTGTTTCTACCCTTTTCCCCTGTTTTTTACTTAATCAACTTACATACGTATGGTGTACAAAAGCAGCATGACCCATCACTAGTACAAATGCCTTTTGAATTACATATTAATTAATGTAGCTTATCGTTTTTAGTAATATAGAAAATTCAGATCCAGAGCAAAACACCCCCTCTTCGTTATTACTAAATCTCATTTAGTGATAATGAGATTCGCTAAAAAAATTTCAACAATTTTTAAAAAGTAATTAGTTTCGTTTACTTTAGTTTAGAGAATTAGATATTTGGATGATTTTATTTAAAATAAGAAATTTATTGATGGAGACCAAAATTCAGTAACAAAGCAAAACTTTATTAGCACATTTTATGATTTCAAAGGCTTTAGGACAAGTTATTGACATATCTTGATATTTTATACTATTATTTCAATTTTAATTATTGATATTTGATGCAACTTACTCCCTTTTACAATTAAAGAAATTTTCATTAAGTTAGTTAATTTAATTTATCTAGAGAGGAATTCTCCCAACTAAAATTATGATAAAGAAGATCATATTATTCCATCACAAATGCTATCAGAAGTTATCCAAGCCTAGGTTTTGTACCATGAAATGTCACTTTCCTGGAAAATAGTATAATGTGCCATCGGCAAGGAACTTTCCATGAAATGCCACTTTCCAGGAAAATAGTAGACTTTTGGCTACCGAAAATAGAAAGAATTTGGAACACATTATTAGAGTATCTCATATTCACTAAACATGAAAATGTTAAAGGGTTTATAAGTAGTAAGAGCCAACAATCCAAATAACTAGTTCTAGTTATTTTAACAATAGTTGACTCAAGCTCAATTATAATATGGTATCAGAGTCGATGGTTGTCCGTCTAGATATCCAGTCTCGACGGCCGAGTTCAGTTACCACTGCGTTTATTTTAAGTGACAACTGAATGTCTAATCTCAGTTGCATTTGAGGCGGAGCGTTAGAGTATCTCATATTGACTAAATATGAAAATGTTAAAAGGTTTATAAGTGGTAAGGGCCAACTATCCAAAATGACTGACTGAGCTCTCCTGATACATCGCCACTTGCAAAGCTTATCTGATATGCAAGCAAGGCATGTCTATTTCAATGAAGTTCTACTGTATAAATACATGCACACACTAATAGCAATTGCTGAACAGAGAAGTAGAAGCTTAGGAATTACTCTACAATCTACCATATTGCAAATTCTTGAATCTTAAGAGGTGTTTCTTGATCAAGCAAGGAATCAGTGAAAATGGTGATCACGTGTAAGAGGAAATGCAAACAAGAGAAATCCTTGGGTATGTTAATTATCTTGTATAAATAGTTCGATTACACACTTAGGATTCATATAGACCGACTTGAATGTGGTACAGGAATGGAAGCTAACAACTCAATCATCTTCTTTATGTATAGAAGGTTGTGAGGTCAATTTTCCCCCCCTAAAATAGTGAAAACTCCTCAGGTTTTTTCAAGCATATGGTTTAAGATCTATTTCCCAATTATCAAAAAAGAAGTTATTATTGTAAGACATGAGAATAAACTATATATATGTTTGTTACAATAAAAACGAAAAAGCTGAATTTTTATCTTATGCCTTTTATCATTGATGTTGAGATTTGAATAAGTATGAGAGCTCTTCTAAACTTTTAGCGGATGTAATAAGATGATGTGTATGAAATAATGTCAAGCTTAGGGACCTAATACTGTTTCCCACATTTTTTAATACTCCCTATTGTCTTCCCATCAAAACAACAGGAGGAGACAGTTGACAATGGACGGACATGAGGTTTCAAAAATAAACTTAACATATACGACCAATCGAAATGGGAAAATACTAGGTAACCACCCACGAACAACATTCTCGCAATTGGATCGTATATTTTATCTAACAGTCATGAAACCTCTACTCAATGAAAAAAACCAAATGCGCAAATCATGGTGATAAATCCTCTAAATGTGAGTATTATCTTCCATGTATCACGATGCATCCTATTTCTTATTCCTTTTTAATTGGAAGAATAAACCTTTATGTTTATTCTAGGTTCATAATATTTGTTATTCTCAAAATAAAAATGTTTACACCAGAATGAGAAAACAACAAAATTAATAAGAATTTTGTGAAAGTATATACAATAAATCACATAATGGAACTGAGTCCCATTCTAGCAACATGGTCTTTAAAACTTTTTGGTGGCTTGCGTTTCGTTAAAGGATCAATCATTAATTCTGTGCTAATGTGTTCAATCACCACTTTGTTCTCTTTGAAATGTTCCTAATGGTCAAATACTTATTGTTGATGCGCTTACTTCGACTACCACCCTTATTGGTTTTGGCCAAGAAAACTGCAGCTTAATTGTCACGATACATTCTCAATGGCTTAGAAATGGAATCCATAATTATAAACACAAATATGAAACTCTTCAACCATGCACAATATGAAGTAGCCTCAAAACAAAAAAGAACTCAACCTCTATGGTAGAAGTAGCAGTCAAAGTCTACTTTGAACTCTTCCAAGATACGACTCTTCTGGAAAACATAAACACGAATCCAGATGTCAACTTTCGTGAATCAACACAACTAGCGAAGTCCGAATCCGAATCCAAATCTGAGTAGCCAACTACCTCGAGATTATCAGTTCACCTATACATAAGCAAGTAATCTTTGGTCTCTTGAAAGTACCTCGTCACCTTTTTGGTAGCTCTCTAGTGGTCTATACCTGGGTTATTTTGATATCTTCCTAACATTCCAAAAACAAATGCAATGTCAGGTCTTGTACAAACATGAGCATACATTAGACTCCTTATTGTAGAAGCATATGGAATATTTTTCATTTTTTCCCCTTTCAAGCTCATTTTTCAGGCACTAGTTCAAATAGAACCTATCACCCTTCACAATAGGTGCTATACTTAGTGATCAATATTTCATCTGAAATCTCTCTAAGACCTTATTAATATAGAATTCTTAGGATATACCCAAAATGTATTGAGATTTGTCCTTATGGATCTTAATGCTAATGACATAAGATGCCTCAACCATATCCTTCATATCAAAATTCTTTGAAAGAAATTATTTCACCTTATATATCAAACTCTTGCCATTAGTGGCAAGTAGAATATCATCCACATATAGAACAAGAAAACAAATTTTACTCTTACTAACTATTTGATTAATGCATTGATCCATTATATTCTCTACAAAACCAAATGAAGAGACGATATCATGGAATTTCAAATACCATTTACGGGAGGCTTGTTTCAATCCATATATGGATATCTTAAGCTTGCACACCAAATGTTCACCATCTCTAGAGGAGAATCCATTCAGTTGTTTCATATAAACCTCTTCTTCTAGATCTCCATTTAGGAACGTTGTTTTCACATCCATTTGATGTAATTCCAAATCAAAATGGGCAACCAATGCCATAATCACTGGTAAGGAATTCTTCTTAGATACAAGAGCAAAGGTCCTCGTGTAATCGATTCCCTCTTGTTGAGTAAATCCTTTAGCAACAAGTCTTACTTTATATCTTTCAATATTGTTTAATGAGTCCCTTTTTGTCTTGAACACCCATTTACATCCAATGGCCTTTGCACCATTAGGCAACTTGATAAGATTCCAGACATTGTTAGATATCACATAATTCATCTCATCTACCATGACATTGTACCATAATTGAGATTCATTGTAACTCATGGCTTGTGAAAACATTTTAGGGTTATTTTTAGCTCAAATATTATAGTCAACTTCTTGTAGATACACAATGTGATCACTAGGCATTGTTGATTTCTTATCTCTAGTGGATCTTCTTAATGTTGTATTAGCGCCCTTCTAAGGACAAGCTTTTATAACTAGTTGCTCAACAACCTCTGGTGATTGCTAAACAATCGGATTTACTAGATTGTCATCAACAGCTTATGAAACTTTAATGATTGATTGTTTAATACCCGTTTAACTTTGAGGGATGCTATGAATGACAATCAATCTATTACTCGAAGTAGGAGTTTGTATGTCACAATGATCCTTCTCAAGAACTAAGTCCCGAGATTGATCACCCTCATTGATTAAGTCATTCTCAAGAAACTTTGCATTTCTTAATTCCACAAACCTAGTACTATGAGATGGACAATAAAATCTGTACCCTTTGAACCTTTCAGCATATCAAATGAAATATAGTCCTCGGATCAAGTTTCTTTTCTTATGGATTATAAACTCTTACTTTAGACAGGCTTCCCCAAATGCTTATATGTCTCAAACTTAATTTCCAATCTTTTCATAACGCAAATGGTATTTTTAAAACAACCTTAGTTGGAACTCGAATTAATATATACATTGTCGTTTAAAGAGCTTCAACCCATAAGGATTTATGAAACTTAGAGTTGCTAAGCATACTCTACACCATGTCTAATAACGTTTGGTTTTTTCTTTCTGCTACACCATTTTGGTTCGGAGACCTAGAAATGGTGTCTTGGGCTATTATCCTATGCTCCTAAAGAAAATTCGCAAATGGACTAGGTGCTTGTCCATCCCTAGTGTATCTACCATAAAATTCTCTAACTTTAACTGATCTCACGATCTTTATTTGCTTACCGCATTGTCTCTTTACTTCCATTTTAAATACCTTAAAGGAATCTAACGTTTCGTTCTTGTTATGAAGTAAGTAAAGGTAGATATATCGTGAGTAATCATCTATAAATAAGATGAAATGTTTTTGACCATACGAGTCCATTTCTGGATTACAAATGTCTATATGTATGATCTCTAATATGTCTAAACTCTTATTGGCATCTTTCTTTATCTTGTTGGTCTGCTTTCCTTTTATACAGTTCACACAAATATCAAAGTCAGTAAAATCCAGAGTATTAAGTACTCCATCATTCACTAATTTTTTATAATTCTTTCAAGAAAAATATGTCCCAATCTTTGATGCCACAATGTAGAGGATTGTTCATTCATAACACATCTTTTAATACCATTATTATTATGGATATGCATTGTATTGTGAAAAACAGTTTCTTGCAAATTAATTCAAAAAATACCATTAATCATTGTACCATTCCCAACAAGATTAGATCCATGATATAAACCAAAGATATGTTTGAAAAATTAAAGGAATGGCCTAAAGATACAAGTCTTGAAATTGAAATAAAATGTCTAGAGAAACTTGGAATACGAAATGTTCATTCCAAATTCAAAACAAAACCAGAATTCAAAACTAATTTGCATGTCCTAATAGCTTTCACCTGTGAACGCATCTTGTTGCCTAAATAAATGCACTGTTCACTGCCCGCTGGCTTCCTCTAGTTTAGAAAACCCTGCAAAGTATTAGAAATATGGATTGTAGAACTAGAATCGATCAACCAAGTGTTACGAGAAACATCAACCATATTAGATTCATAACAAATAAGTGAAATTGAAATACCTTTTCTCATAAGCTAAGCCTTAAATTTGGTACAATCCTTCTTTATGTGCCATTTCTTTTTGCAAAAGTAACATTTGGGATTGAAATCCTTTTTTATCTTAGTATGGACTGGTATTTTTCCCTTTCCTTTTTTTTTTGGCTTGCCCTCAATTCCTTCCTTCTGTGGCCACATGTGCACTTTCACCAAATTTCATTATCAACCTCCCTTCCTTTTGAGCACATATGTATATTCAGCAGTTCATTGATATACCATTTATCCTTATGTGTGTTGTAAGAGATTTTAAATGGTTCATATTGAGGTGAAAGGGAATTAAGTAAGTAATGCATAAGTAAAGACTCAAACATCTCAACCTTAAGAGACCTTATCTGAGTCGCAATGTCCCTCATTTGCATTATGTGCTCACGCACTTCTCTAACACTTGTGAGCCTAATTAATGATAACTTGGTCATTAAGGTGCTGACTAAGGCCTTATTTGAAGACTCAAACTGTTCATCAATAGCCTTCAGTAGATCCCTAACATGATCACACTTTTCAATAAAATCATGAATACTAGCATGAATTTTGGTCTCTACGTATATCATGCTGAGGCGATTAAATCGCTCCCAACATTTATAAAGAGTGATTTCAACCTAAGTACTAGTTTCAATAAGTGCAAGTGGTTAAGTTTTTCGGATAGCATAATCAATGTCCATCTACCCTAATTGGAGGAGAATCCTCTCTTTCCATATTTTACAGTTATCATCATTCAATTCGGGAATATCACATTGAATATCAGAAAAATTCACAAATTGACTAACTACACAAAATTCAAATAAACATGGTTATTTCACTAACTTTTAAAGCAAATAATCATATATCACGTTTTTCCAATGTTAAAACATGCAGTCATATTTCAAATGTGAATCATATAACAATTAAAGCTGCTTTTGGATTAAGCTTTAATTAAAAGATGCATGCATAACCTTTATGATGAAATTGTCAAATTATATTCCTTTCCTTAATACCTATGGGTAAATTAAGATAAAGATAATTTGCTATTCCATCCTAATTAACCATAGAAATATAATAAATATTCCCGTGGGAAAAAATTTATTATATTTGAACAAGACTAATTACAGTTTTTGTCATTTTACTAGATGTGATCCATAGCACTTAATATACAATTTCTCTTAATCAAAGATGTTGTGGCTAATTTTCAACTAATTAAAATTATATTGATCATATGACACCTTATTTTATGAAAAATATTAACAATAGACGTTTCACATAATCCTTTAAAACTAATTAATCATGCATCAATATCATATATTTGCATAAAAATAAACATATACATGAATTTAAAATTAAACAATGATTTAAATCATGCAATTCAACAAAATTGTACTGATATGTCAAAATGGAAATATTTATGAGTTCAATCTGTAAATATAGTATAAACATGGACTGCACTGTAAATATAGTATATACTATCATCAGACTATCTGTGGCACAGGCTTGTATGCACCGAAGGCATTTATCACTGCCTTTGTCCACTTCCCATTTATACTGGTTGGTAATAGTAAACCAAACAATTTATTATTTACAAGTATAAACTTAAAGCTTTTCACTAATGAGCCCATCAACTACAAGGTTTTTGTGGCCATAATCCATGCAATAATGAAAGCAATAACAAAGTCAAAGCCTATGGACCCATGAAAACCTTTTCTTTTAATTAATAAAAGTAAACAAAAAGTGTTATTTGTTAAAACAAATGAAGCCCAAAAAATTGTTATGAAAAAGAAAACTCACGTTTTCAGCCAAAAAAAAACGCATGTTCGTCGTTTTCAATCTTCAGTTGGGTCAACTCAACTTAAATCCATCCCTACAAATTTAACTATATCTTAACTTCTAAAACTCCATTTTTAATGATTCAAAAGTCATTTTAAACGTAATTGAATTTCCTTCAGATATACACGATCAATTTCAAAATATAGTGACTCTAACAACATGAACATTTGCAACAAGAAAATCGCCCATTCACACATATAATCACAGAAATTTAATTACATCAAGGCAAAGGTAAATTTGCTATGATACCAACTATAAGACATGATAATAAACTATATATGTGTTTATTACATAAAAACAAAAATGTGAAATTTTAATCTCATACTTCCTTCCATTGATGTTGAGATTCGAATGAGTGTGAGGACTCTTCTAAACTTTTAACAGATGCAATTAGATTGTGTGTGCAGAATATTGCCAAATTTAAGGATACAATATTGTTTCCCACATTTTTTTAGTACTCCCCATTTTCTTCCCATCAATATAACAGGAGGAGACCGTTGATAAGGGACAAATGTGAGGTTTCAAAAATAAACTCAACAGATACGACCTACCGGAATGGGAAAACTGTTGAGTAATCACCCACGGACAACAATTATATCATGATCATCCAACTAATACAACAAACTATAATTTCATTTCTTAATCCTGATTACTCAATCCTTACAAGATTCTAGCACTTAATAAGCCAATCCTTTCACAACACCTAACTTGATCAACTTTTTTGTCAAAACTCATAAAATTATAGCATTTTTGTTACTATTATACAGAAACGAGATTGTGGGTGAAGTAATAGAAGTTGGGAATAAGGTGAAAAATGTTTAAGGTGGGATATAACGTCGGTGTAGGATGCATGGTTGGTGCATGCCACTCGTGTGACACGAGATCATTGTTAATTTAAATTGGACAAAATTTGGTTTTTTTAGTGTTATTGATATGATTAAAATAGCATTTGCAATAATTTTTGAAAGTCAACCTTGAAGAAAAGACAACATCACGTAAAGGAACCAAGAACAACACGCCAAAGGGTTCTGTTCCTAGAGGGCATTAAAATGGAGGAAGCTGATGAAACTCACAAATTTGATAATTCTGATTTCTGAAATGAAACTGTGTCCTGCATAACACCTTCAAAGTGGGGAGGCTGTGTTGGTGGTGGTCGACAAAAGGTTGTGCTTATATTATCTTCTGTCATGAAGTAAATAGTTTAAAGATGCTAAATTTCACTTTTATGAGTCTGCATTTAATGATTGATAAAAGACAATTAGTCTAGCCAATCTGCACTTTTCTTAATTTAAAATAATTAAAATTATGAGTTTTAATTTTGAAAGTTCATAAAATATGAAATACAAGTGTCATTCAAAATATTTTAATAAAAATACTTACATTAGTATGCGACAACTCGAATATGTATAAATATTTTAATCCAATCTTAATACCATTTTCTTAAATATAATTCAACATAACTTTATTGAAAACTTTATTTAAATTTGGATTAATTACTAAAAAAAATCTAAACTTTCGTCAATTTTTTAATTATAATTTGAATTTTAAAAAGTAGCAATAAAATATCTAAATTTTTTTTTTCAATTCTAGCCTGACGTTAGTGTCACTGTTATCTTTGATAATGTGACATTGTCACGTGTCCAAGGACTCTTATTAATCAAGCACGTCAATGTAGTTAGCTAAAATGAGTCTAATTATTAAACAACAACATTTCATGATAAAACTGAGATGTCGTCGTTTCAATAAGAAAAAATATGATCAGTAAAAAATTACTGATATTTTGGTAGAATGAGTGGTACCAACCAATATCACATATAATTCTGTTCATTGCTTGTAGTGTTCTTATTTGAGTTTGGACCAAAAGATAATAAAAATTAAATCGAATTAAACTAAAATCAAAGTTAAATTACATTAATTAAATTTAAGTTCAAACATTTAAATATAAATAAACTCAATTTTGAACAAAAAATCCAAAATGTTTTTTGAGTTTCAACTCAAATCTTATGTTGTTTAGGCTCAACCTGAATCATCACTAACCTAAATTTATTGGAAATTGAAAATTTAAATACTGGTATTTATCCAATCCCAATTGTTTAGAACTTGGACTTTACAAGAGAACTGAGTCACGAGGAGAATGATACCCTGACGGTATACTATAGATCTCTTGGGTTAAGGACTTAGTTTATGCCAGAAACTCACGGTCGTCACCTCTACCTATCAAAACACAGGTCATACCTCCTAATTCATGTACGACAAATTGTGTTATGTTGCGTTGTGTTGAGTCCAAAAGAAATAGTTTTGTAGTGTGTTTTTTGGTTTTGAAACCAAGACGACAAGATTGATGATCTCCGAGGAATTAGATGTTGTGTTGGGCCTCGATTCCTTTTTCTTAGTAATAAGCTTGTTTATTTTATTTTGAGGTGTAGTTTGTTATTTTTTTTCTTTTAGATAGAATAATTTGAGGGTTTTATTTGCTTAGGTTAATGTTATTAATTGGAGGGATTAGTTTAAATTAGAGTTTGTGTGGAATTAGATATTAAAAGAATAAGATGATTTAGGGGTAAATTGGGAAGTCCACTAATGTTTTAAAGGTTAAGGCTAATAAGGAGGGGGTACTTTAGTCTTTGTAGAGACAAGTAAGACAAAAAGAAAAGAAGCAAGTGGGCATAAGGTAGGAAGCTACGAAATTGGCTTGGAAAAGAAGAGAGGATAGTGAAACTACGTAGTTTTAGGCTTAGGTTTTAAGTTAAGAAGCTAATGAATTAAGTCTTCCCAAAGAAGACTTACG